>VWZE01011906.1:67347-85062 GCA_013396675.1 Eubucco bourcierii
CCCCCCCCCCCCCCCCCACACGCTGGAAACAGCAGAGCCTTTTAAAACTTTACTTTCCCAAGCACCAGTTTGGAAAAAGCTTCCTTTTGCTCAGCTTGTTTTGCTTTCCAGAGGTCTTCCTGTGGCACCTAGTTCTCTCAAACATAGGCACCACTCCTAAATGCTTGATGCATATGTAATGTCTCCTAAAATGTTTGGACTGTCTGCAGTCTGTTTTCCAAGAATGAGTGTATTAATAAAATAGGGACCAGGTGGACAACTTCATGAGGGGAATTAAAGTAATAATATTGCCACCTTAAGTGTTGACTGACTTGCCTGTGTGACAATTGGAAGGCTATAGTCCCTCCCTAAAGTGAAATGCTGTTCCTAAGGTGAATACTAAGCAAGCAGCTTTTTATTGTTAGAATCCTGTTCAGTTTTACGTCTCTAAGACCAGGCAAAGGCCGTACACAAACCTTAATACAAGGAGCCTGGTTAAGAAAGTTGAAAGTTTTGAAAGGCTTTGGCTTGAAGCCAAAGCAGGAAGTTGCAAGAACAGCTCTTGAAATGTTCATTGATGCTACGAGGGGTCAGTGGCTTCTGATGCTGTACTAGGATATGAAGGACTCTGCTTCAAGCTCTCTGAGCAACATACCAGAATGGCACATACACTTGGATTCAGTCGCCTCATGCTGCTGCCTTCCTAGATGTGAAAAAAAAGTAAGAATAGCATGAAAGAATCTACTTGAGAGTTAGTAATGAAACATTTAGTACACTTTAAGCTCTGCTCCTGTAGTCAGCCCTTTAAGCCTTACAGACAAGATCTAATAGATCCTTCACAGACTCAGGTTAAAACAGGCTCATCAGATGACTGTGTTTTAACTATTGATCTAGGTAGGTTGTCTTATGTACCATCCAAATCTTTGCAGACAACTAGTGATTACTTCTTTGCAAATTCAAAATTGATGACTTGCCTTTTAGAGGCCTTGCATTCACCCTTTTTAAATCGCTGTAATCTGTAAAGCTGTAATCATTTGTTCCCTTAGAAAGGTCTGTTTCTTTCTTAGGGTGTTATGAATAACAGGATATAGCTACAATCTCTTTGACATGAAAAAAGGCCTCTGCTTAGGAGATTGATGGATGGCAGATGGAGCACTGTCTTCTGTGGAATGTAGTCTGCAAATATTTTTTTTCTCACCAAAGGCTGCAGCGATCTATCTGAGAAATTATCTTTCTTGAATATTTCAGCATTGTCTTTATCAGTTCAGGTCTTGGCAGCATAATCATCCATCCCATTGTAAAACTTGGTGGAGTATGGCTTTTGTATCTTAGCCCTTGTAGGTACTTCAAAAGCATCCAATGTGCATTGTAGATAACTGCACCTTTTGTCATGTATTAGTAAATATATTTACCATCACCTGTTTATTATCCTTTGGAGTATGTAGAAATTAAAACTTTTTTTTCAGGGCTTTAGAATATACATGAAGAGAATTAGGGAATTTCAGATAACTATGTGGTGTACTGTGTAAAATGCACAGAAATCACTTCTTCCCTCTATGGGAAGTTTCGGATCCCTGGAGATCAGATCCAACTGCTTAATTCTGGTTGTCTTGCAGATACTGCACTACAATGCAAGAGGTTCGAAGTGGTTTCTTAGCATTGCAATTAGGGGACAGTCAGCAAATGGAAAAGAAAAAAAGTAAACCAAACTACTGACCCAAACTAAAATTTCAAAGCTACTTAAGTGGTCAATATTGTATTATCCCAAATGTGATCTCAACAAAAAGTATGGTAAGGCTTTGAGGAGACCTGATAGTAGCCTTCCAGTATCTGAAGGGGGCCTACAGGAAGGCTGGGGAGGGACTACTGACAAGGCCTTGCAATGACAGGACAAGGGGCAATGGGCTTAAACTGGCAGAGGGGAGATTTAGACTGGATGTTAGGAGGAAGTTCTTTGCAGTGAGGGTGGTGAGGCACTGGAACAGGTTGCTCAGGGAGGTTGTGGCTGCTCACTCCCTGGAGGTGTTCAAGGCCGGGTTGGACGAGGCCTTGAGTGAGCTGTACTAGTGGGAGGTGTCCCTGCCTATGGCAGGGGGTTGGAACTAGATGGTCCTTGAGGTCCCTTCCAACCTTACCCTTCTATGATGCTATGATATTGGTCCCAGTACCAACCCCTGAGGAACTCCACTAGTTACAGGCCTCCAGCTAGACTCGGTCCCATTGACCACAACACTTAAACTGAAATAGTATCTTGCCCTCTGCATGTTGATGCCCTCAGTGACATAGAGATTCTCAGTTTTTTAACTCAGTATTTTTAATGTCAAAATAACGTTTAGCACATACTGAGGCACAATAAGAGTGTCACATTAATTTCTTAGCTCATGGGGTAAATTGGCCCATACAAAATAAAGGGATGTTGTTTCAGTATTCGGCTCTTTTGGTGCTGCTGACTTGAGGCATAGTGTACCTTCCAGGATAGAGGGTAGATCAGCATTCACATAAATAATACTGCAGTTTGGTTTTAACTCCTAGTATAGTGTCAAACTTTTTCTTTAGAAAACAGAAATGCTCGTGAAATGTTTCGTTGTGCTTCACAATCAAACTGAAATTTTCTGGGCTTTAGAGAAAATGATTCTACAAGTGTTACCCAGTCAGAAGTTTCATCATTATATTTAAGGCATCCTGATACATATATAACTTGATTTAAAAAAAAAGAGGAAAAAAATGTATGTAATGGAAGGTAAGCTGTTGAAGTATTAGTAAGGAAAATGTGCAGCTTATTTAAAATCATGCTCTGTAACCATAAACATAGCAAGGCTGAGAGGAGAATGAACTGGCCAACCCTGAGATAGGTTCTGATCTTTCAGCCTGTGACTCCTGTTTACAGGCTCTGCAGAAGGCTTCACACGGTATGTGGCACTACCCTGCAATGGATCTCTTTCTTCAGTTCAATTAGCACAAATAAGAATGTGCCTGCCCTCAATCTCCTAGATGCTTTGTTACATCTCTTTGCTGTGCAAATGAAGTGATAGCTCCTGTCCACAGAAGGCCATCCATTTACAGTTAGCTGCTGTGTGCAAATTCCAATGCTGGTCAGTGCTATCTGCTAGATAAATTGCAGTCTCATGTTCCTATCTGCCACCATGCTTCCAGCCCTGCACAGCTGATAGAGTGGCCACAGAGGATTAATTCCCATTTCATTCTCAGCTGAGTAAGCTATTAGTTATTTAACAGATCTACCCGTGCCATTACACAGTGGTTGACTCAGTGTAATGGCAGAATCTGAGACAGGCACAGGTATTGCAACATTAATTATCTGCAGCATTGACATGGAGGTCACATTTCCCTTCAGGATGAATTTACCTGTCATTGCTTTTGCAAGTGACTTTGAGCAAGCAATTTCTCCCCAATTTTCCATCTATGGTCACAGTACTACTTACCTCTACTACCCTCTTTAGTGATGCTGATCAAAACCCTGTTTCTCAGTTCAGTCTGTTAGCTACTGTTTGCCCATGCAATTCACCAGTCATAAAAACTATGGAAGTGTAAAACCCTAAATATTGCTATTGCAAGTCCTTCTGTGAAATGAAAAACAAACTTACGGCACTGCATTCACTGGGACAGGAAAGATAGGATATAATCATAGAATCACAGAAGGGACCTCTGGAGATCATCTAGTCCAATCCTAACACAGGTATGCCTAGATGAGGTTTCACAGGAATGCATCCAAGTGGGTTTTAAAGTTTCCAGAGAAGAGACTCCACTCTAATCAGGAGAGAATTAAGATTTATTCTACTCCAATACTCCCTGATACTGCATCCTATGTGATGCCCACCGTAAGTTAGAGTAAGGTAGTTTGACAACACAGATCAGGTTGCCTTAAGAGAAGTTCTTGGTTTCACAACAAACTTCCAGTGGTTCTCACCTGATAGAGCCCCATATAACAAAATGATGGTGACCTTAATGCCAGTCAGTGGAGGTACTGCTAAAAGCAGGGCACTTACCTTTGCCAGCAGCTTGATGTAGGGCAGATCCAGAAAGAGAGGTGGTTGGTACAACAGCTTCATATCGACAGTCACCAGCAGCATGTCCCATCTATGCTGTCAATAGGTGCAGTGGCACAACTCGTGGAGCCTGAGGGTTTACTTTCATTGCTGGGAGATGGCAACAACCAGTGGTTCACTCTTCTCTCTACAGGGTCTTCCATCAGGATGTCCCCACCCCAACCAAGTTTTCAACTCGCATAACAGTGACTGCCACGATGAGCATGCTTCCCTTAGCATATTTTGTGGCCTAGGGGTAATTATCTAGGTCAATGGAGACAGGCTGGCCAAATGCGGAGGGAAGGTCCAGAAAGAGCTATCAGATAAAGAAGTTGTTGTCTGCTCAACTGCTGTTTCTAAGACACTCCACGCAAGGCAGTGAAGTAACACAATACAAAAGAAATTGTTTGCTTCTTCCTGACCTATACATCCAACAGTAACAGGGAATCTGGTCACCATCATTCATGGGAAATAATAGACCACTAGGAAATTAATTCTTCCAAGTAACTCTGAAAGCTTTAATCAAGCTGTCTAAGATGATTTCTCGCTAAAAGCTGTCAGTGTGTAACAAGTTAAGGGATTGGAAACCCTTGAAAATCTCCTTGATGTCAGTGGGAGCTCTGAATTTACTACTAAGGCCAGTATTTAATTGTTTGTAAAATGGATCTAAAAGAACGAAAAACTACACAGACAATTCATTAACTGATCATTTAGAAAATCATAGTAAGTGTTTCTCACCTGTAACTGCAATAATTATAACCACTCTCATGGTAAAGAAAAAGAATATTTATGTAATTCTCTAATTTCCCCCTGCACATGCAAATAAAAGTCAATTAAAGGCTACTACAATAGTAACAAGTATCTAAGCAACAAATGCCAAAGGCTGTAATCTTATCACATTAGTCTTTGAAACCTTTTACAGAATTTGCATAATTTAAGTATTTACAAAATATAAACTTTCTTGTCTTATCAAAAATAGGTCTTTGCACATTTAAACAATAGAAATGCTTTATAAGCCAGGCACTAAATCATTGCATAAAAATAAACAACCTTTCACAGATGTAAAATAAACCAATGTATGGACGGGGAGAAAATGTTATCAGTAACAGTTTAAATATTATAGTGATGTGATCCAATACATAAATTACATTGTGCATTAGACTTCCTCAGGATGCAACCTAATTAAAAGTTATAGCTGCTGCTTCTTCAAGAGAAAGTAATGTTAAAAAAATTATATTTTGCTTTATGGTAGATTTCTTTGGGCTTAATCTTGCATGGGTAACTCTGAAAATGGTTGTGAATGACTAGCTAGGTGTTTGAAGGTCATTACATACAGTCCAACAGTGGGGTGACAACCTGTTGACTCAGAAATTATGTATTCAAATGGTGATGAAATGCCTGCAAAAGATTTTATTTCCTTTCAATACCAAACTGTACTTCTACCCCTCCTCAGATTTGTCCTTTGTGCATTTAAAATACAACCTATAAAATGCTGAGGCTATTCACGTTCATCGAGCTGTCTTCCAGCCCCTCTGCTCTGGACACAGCTTGCTCCACGCTGATGGACCCAGCCAGGCAGTGCCCAGCTCTCAGCAGTCACACAGGTTTCTCAGCACCAGATGCTTTTCTGTGTGTAACGCAGAAGATGGTTTCCCAAACAGTTGCAAAGTGAGCAATGGTCAGCACAAACGCTTGTTTTTTGTTTTGTTTTTCTAAAGCCTGCAGAAATTAACCATCTAGTGGGTTCATCTAGTTCTGGTTCTACAAATACAGACACAACGGTTATATCTAATGTGTCTTAGACACCCTCTTAACTCTTCAGTCTCTGGCTAATGAGATCTCGGGCTTTCTCTGTTGTAGTTACTGATCATATAGATCTTCAAAACATTGTGGCTATTAAAGACTTGGAAAGTTTAGTGTCTGTCCCTGCTCATTGAGTTACACATTCAAACATGTCAGCATGAGTTCTTTTTTGTTGTTTGAGCTGTTCCTGCATAGCAGGCTGCTGTTCAGTCGGTTGCTTTTTCATATGCTACTTGTGTGACCTACTCATTGTTTGGCAACAACCATTCCTCTGAGGCCAATCCCCTTGCAGTCCCACGCTAAGAGCAATTGCTGCCTCTGCAGAAGTGTGCTGCACCAAACAGTGCAGGATGGTTTGGCCATGTTTTCTGTACTTAATCTTACTTGCAGGTGTGGACGTCGGTCATGGTCTCACACCTCCGGCAGCGCACATAGCAGCACCAGACAAACTTACATTCACACCTCTCCACGTGCCTGACAACGTGGGTGTTGTACCCACGCCCACAGCAGAGGAGGTTGCAGCCATCAGGTCCCTCTGAGGTGCGGTTGCATTCCCTTCCCTGAGTCCCAGGGGTGCCCAACTTTTGGTCTTCAACACAGTAATTGGGAGATTTGTTGACATACAGCAAGTCTTCTTTCCCGACTGGGATTTTTCGCTGGCTTTTCTCTTTTCTGCGTAGCTTTTTTTTCAGTTTGTCTGATACTTGTATGCTGTTTTCATATTTATCCTTTAAAAAACGGCCAATCTTTTCAAAGGAGGACATCGTTTTCCAACAAGTTTTCACGGCACAGGACCCAGAAACGCCATGACAACGACAATCCACTGACATCAGCTTTGCTACAGCCTGAAAGCAAAAGGAAAATGGAATTTGGATGTGGTCTTTCATTCATTAGAATACTGCCTGACATCAGTAACACAGAAATCTTCAAGTAGTTAATACTACAGCTGACATGGCCATTTCAGTGATGGAGAAGTCAGAGCAGATATATATATATGTGGAGATAGACAGATAGATAGATACATATATATGGATATATATGTGGAGCCTATCTGAAAGTTGAGAAGGGACTATATCAAGCAAGTGTAGCGACAGGATGTCGTGGTAGGCCTAAATAGGCCAAAGGTGGGCTTATACATGTTCCTGGCTTGCCCAGGCATGCTCCCCTACTCCCCCTCCCTCTGTGCTGGGGGTAGTGGCCACAGGAAAGGGGACACAAGCCCCAGCTTCACCTAATATGGGCAAACTGCCATCCTGATTGGCTAATCTACGCCCAAAGGCCCATCAGTCTCGGGCTGAAATGGGTAGAAAGGATGAGCAGGTAGCACATTGGGCTTGGTGCTATTGTGCTCTCTGCTATTGTACCCAGGCCTGCTTATTACCTCATTGATCCTGAGCTGGGTGGGACCCCAATGAACAGGATCAGGCTCTGATGCCTCCACACGTTCGGCCTGCACAGCCAGCGTGACACCNTGTGAGCAAATATGTCAAGCCTCTTGTAATCATTAATTGCCTTCTGCCATAAGCAGAAAGGAACTTCCTGTGTCCATCCAGTGGCTAAGCAGGATAACTAACTGCAAGCGGTGTGAGTGACAGCACAAACCTTCTCTGCCAGTAAAAATGTTTGTTTATGCTAGTTGCCTTTAAAGTGTTCCAGTTTACCTGTTCCCTGTATGTATAAATTTCCAAACCGTGTGTTTTGAATCTTGTAAATAAGGTTTCTGGTGAGATTTAATGTTAATAAATAGTGTTTATAGTTATTAACAATCTCTGCCTGGATATCAAAATTAATATAATTATTAATTTTGAAACCATTCTCCCTCTACACAGGATGAGGGGTAACAGCTTCAAACTGAAAGTGGATAGCTTTAGATTAAATATGGAGAAGAATTTCTTCACAGTGAGTGGTGGTGATACACTGGAACAGGTTGCCCAGAGAAGTTGCAGATGCCCCCAGTGTGGTCTATTTAAGGACAGGTTGGATGAGGCTTTGAGCAACTTGATCTAGTCGAAGGTGTCCATGACCACTGCAGGACAGTTGGAACTAGATGACCTTTAAGGTCTTTTCCAATCCTAACCCTTCTACAGTTAGCAATCAAGTTTCCAACTCTGGACCTCCAGTATAAGAAGCCCAACCTGTGCTGCGCTTGCACTTTGCAATGACAATAGCATAACAATATTGAATTGCAATAATGAAAGCTTGTATTTCTGACTGGCTTCTGCTCTGGACAATTCTGAATATCTGAAACAACTTCTCCTGCCTTGCTCCTCCCACAGCTGATTCCACATGGCCTTCTTGAGGAATGGCAGGAAGAGAAGCAGAGATAGGGCAGGGAAACATTAGAAGACATTTACTGGGCAGGTCTCTGCTACTTTTTAAGGGTGCCTTGTGGCTACCATCAAGATCACTAAATATTCGCAACACAGTCTGTAAACTATGGCCACAGGAACAGCTTGACGTCACACAATAGTGTCTGTGTACCCAGTGTCCTTCTAAATCCAAAGCAGCACAGTATACAGCCTGAAGGTCCCTCAAGGCAGATCTGTGTTGGAAGAGCAGAAGGATGCACACATCTCTGAGTGGCACAGAAAGTATATCAAAGGAGCCCCTATAGCTCAGCAGACACATTTTCAACTCAGGTATTCTGGACTAAGTCTCAGATGCTTCTCACAGGATCAAATCCTGTTCTTGTAGTTTAGGCATTGTGAGCCATTGTGTACTATTGTGAGTTTCTAGTGTTTCCAGTTGCATAACGGCTCTATTTCAGACAATTTGATACTTGCATTCATATTACTTTTATAATTTTCAACATTTTAGCAAAATTTCCATGTTTTAAAGTTGTTACCAGCATTAAAATACCCTTTGTTGGGTGAGGCTATACCCATGCAAAACCAAGCATAGCTGCCTGACCAGCAATGGAAATCTGCAGCCTGCATTAAGCTTTTGCAACACGCAAGAATTTTGGCTCAGTTGATAGGAGACCAAGCCACAAAGACTCAGAATTTGTAAACAAGCAGTAATTTTTTTTTTTTTTATATAGAACTACAACTCAATCAGTCAGCAGACAATCAATATATCAATTCTTTATGGAATATCTAGTAGTCCTAGCATAAAATTATGCAATTATATTTGCAAAATATCTCACTTCAGAGTTTAGAAAAGTGCACAGAAAAATTGCCACGTGCACAAGGTATAATTTGTTTTGGTTTATCTTTCCATTAATGTACTCTCTGGAGTCATCCTGTAGACTCATATGAGCTGTTTGTTAATGGTATGAAAAGCTGATGTTACCATATTCCATTTTACTAACCTTTCTTCCATTTCTAATTTCCACAATAAATGTTATTAAAAATTAACCCCAGAAAAAAGATAATTTTGAAGTGACTTTCACCGATACAATGTAATTAACAGTCAGAGCGGTGTGGGGTGGGAATGCATGGCTAGCAAAGACAGATGGGCATAAAGCAGAGACTGGTTTGCTGCAGAGTGTCAGTGGGATTAGTTTGTATAAACCCTAATGCAAATTGATGCTTAATATCTTCAAGCTAAACTCTCTGTTGGCAGGCACTGCTCTCAGCCTTGAGAACAGTTGGTTCGAAATGGGTACCAATGGTTGTAATCAAACAGCCTAATTTAAGCCTCTGGTAAAACTAGTAGAACAGTGCACGTAGACAAGCACATGTCCTGCCAGAGGAACAGCGCTTAAAACCAGATTGTTAGTGGGCCTGTTACCAGTAAAACTAAACTCTCTGATAAGCCAAGTTATTTCAATGAAAACACAAGTCCTGCAGATAATATAAATTTCTACAAGTGAAAAAGTGAGAAGTATTGCAAGGCCAAGTGTAAGGTCCTGCATCTGGGTAGGCACAATCCCAAGCACAAATCCAGGCTGGGTGGTGAATGGCTGGAGAGCAGCCCTGAGGAAAAGGACCTTGGAGTCTGGGTTGATGAAAAGCTCAACATGAGCCTGCAGTGTGCACATGCAGCCCAGACAGCAACTGAGTCCTGGGCTGCAGCAAGAGCAGCGTGGCCAGCAGGGCAAGGGAGGGGATTCTGCCCCTTTACTCTGCTCTCGTCAGACCCCACCTGGAGTATTGTGTGCAGCTCTGGAGCCCTCAGCACAGGAAGGACATGGAAGTGTTGGAGCGGGTCCAGAGGAGGCCACGAAGATGATCAGAGGGCTGGAGCAGCTCTTCTATGAGGACAGGCTGAGAGAGTTGGGGCTCTGCAGCCTAGAGAAGGCTTCGAGGAGACCTGAGAGTAGCCTTCCAGTATCTGAAGGGGGCCTACAGGAAGGCTGGGGAGGGACTATTTACAAGGTCTTGCAATGACAGGACAAGGGGCAATGGGTTTAAACTGGCAGAGGGGAGATTTAGACTGGATGTTAGGAGGAAGTTCTTTGCAGTGAGGGTGGTGAGGCACTGGAACAGGTTGCCCAGTGAGGTTGTGGATGCTCCCTCCCTGGAGGTGTTCAAGGCCAGGCTGTACAGGTCACTCAAGGCCTCATCCTAGTGAGAGGTGTCCCTGCCTATGGCAGGGAGTTGGAACTAGATGATCCTTGATGTCCCTTCCAACCTTACCATTCTATGATTCTATGATTCTGCCATCATTTTAAAAAAAAATCTAACACAATAATAGTCAGTCCGTAGTGCCTGACTCCTCTCATCCTTTTCTATAAGCAGCAGACATGCACAATTCCTAAGTACACTGGACATTACAATCCTAAAAGATGATTAATGTATATCCTGTAGTAGAATAAGGAAGGAAATCTGGATCTTCTGATGTTTAGGATAGTACCCTAAACAGTTGACAACTCAGTCAAAGGATTGTTCCTGTTTTAAGTTCAATATATCTTGGACATACCGTGAGATGTAGAAATGTAAAATAGAATTTTGTGTTGAAGTGGGAAAGGAATGAGAGAACGCTGAACATACCAGTTCCATCAGTATCCAAGCAAATGCCCCTGGAAGACTACTATTGCAAGACACAGAATCAGGAACATGACAGTATATATTACAAAAGGTCATAAGGTATCAAAATCTATGGCAAAATACCCTTCTTGTAAGCCCCAAAACATGAAGGCCAACACTGTCCAACATCTCCTAGTTAAAGATTCTGAAACTACAGAAAAATGAAGAGTTCTGCTAAACTTTACTTCAGCTAATACTGCTGCTAGAAATCCCAAGCACCAACAATAAACATTCTCTTTCACTCTGGACAGCAGTCAAAAGTATTTGCTTTATCCTACAGTTTACCATTAAGCTACAAAATGTTTATGCACAGAAGCTGACTACATACTTAGCATATTTTTGTCCAAGATAATGAACAACAAATATACCACTGATACAGTATCAGTGAAAGAAGGTCTTCTGGCCTTACAGGTTTGCAGCTCATGCTTTTTGTTAAAAAAAAAAACAGCAGTACCTTGGAAAAGGGAAGAGTGTGTGTGTGTGGTATGCCACAGATAACTCTGTGACAGCATACTCTGAGACCCTCGTTGGTGAGCTTGGTATTGTGAAAAGCCTGAAATCCCAAAAGGTCCTAAAGCCTAATGATCCCATCGGGTCAGATTCTAACATATTTCTGAACACTACAACTGGTATTGTTTCTACGACTTCTACATCTGGCTTCATGAAGTTATGTACAATAAGAGGTACAACTCAACATGACTAGCAATAGAAGACACTGCAGTTGCATGACATTAAAAAGGTGGAACCAACTATACTTTAGTGCATATAATCGAATCTAAGGTAATTCGGTTCCTGTGGAAAATACTGTTTGTGGAAAATACTGTTCATAGAAAATGAAGACTTGCTTAACCACATCCTCCCATCCCTTGTAGCTCAGTGTTTGATAATCCATTACATTTGACTGAAAGCACTCCTTCCCTTTGCCCATCAGTCCTGTCTCCATGCCAGATTTGTCCTGGCTCTGCAACCACCATAGATAAGATCAGGAAACTGATCCAAATTTAAAGAAAACACCACCAAAAGAAAAGTTTCTCTTCTAGACTCAGTCTGTGTGGTTTTTTAAGAGCTGAATGGTTCATTCATACAGTTCACAGTGCAAGACCCCAGACAGCCACACTGGCACACCTGCAGAGACGAGTGATGAGCATGAAGATGGTACAGGAAGACCATAAACAAACATTGTCAATGAAGACAAAAGGATAGCAAACTACTGCTGCTGGTAACATAAAGCTAAAGGCAGAAAGGAGAACAGAGTATCAAAGAGATCTGTGTCACTGCCACCTAAACATGGAAGTCACATATTTCTCGCTCTTTGAAGTTCATCTGGAGCTTTTTGTTCTTTTTCCCTACATTTCCACTGTCACCCTAATGAAAGAAAATGCCACTGTCTAGTGACAAACATAGGTATTAAAATAAAACATTGTATCTGTACTGTAATTAAAAATAATTGAGGGATGTTTATGATTATTATGTCCTCCCTTAAGTATGTCTCTCTAGAAATGTGAAAAATGACCCTTTGTTATTTCCCTATGGAAATAATCACCTAATGTTCTGTTCCCATTATTAGCATCCTCTACTACACAACTCCAACCACCTTTTCTTGTAATTGTAAAAATTAGTGTAAAATAAACTAGTTTGTGATGATACCACCATGGCTCTTATGATGACTTACTATGGCTATTCCACACCTATGGCAGATAGGAAAGCCTTTTTCAGTAAAACCTATGGATGCTGCTTCTGGCTTGTGGGAAATTACTGAGTTACAATGGAGTTCATCAATATGTCTAGTCAAAACCAGAGGGCCTCCATTTATTGTCTTTAGTTATAGCTGTGTCACTGAGCAAAGCAAGTTTAATGTATTATGTGGCCTGAGAGAGCCATTAAACATTAAAAACTCCAAAGTAAAGCAAAGAAGGCAATTTTAAAGCAAGAATCAGAATCCAGATCTCTGCCATTCCAGATGTAAGTCCCAAGCACTGTATTACAGACTCACATCTCTCTGTATTGGTTGCTCCTACCCCCATTTATTATCCTTTGCAGAACTGGACAGAAGGACCCAATGCCACACACAACACATATTTCCTCTGTGAATGTGGATGTGAAGTCCTTTGGGCTGAAGAAAAGCTATCCAAAGATAGTTTCTTCTCACTTCTATGAGGAGTGCAAAAATTAATTCTTGATTTCCTCTCTGCATGATTTTTGACTTCCACTCTCAGCTGTGGACTCCAGACTGTGCATAGTTAACTAACTATGCCTCAGGTCCAGTCTTCTTGCACATCCAGTATCAGAGAGAATTAAAAATGCAGGTAGGATAATAAGAGAATAATCAGTGAAAAGCTTCCTAACTTACTATGTTGGTAGCAAGACTATTTGAAGGAGACAGGATATCAAATATCTATTTAAGATAAGTCTGATTAGCACTGTAGATCTAATTTGTGGATTCTATTTTGACCTGTGGAGTTCAGTTAGGCAAAACCAGCTCTTGTGCTGAGTTTGTACAAGTTCGCTTTGGCAGTGTTAGTGCTGTTCTTGCATTGGCCTCATCTGTACCTGCAGTCAAGGACAGGTCTTGTCTGGTTGATGTCTTTTTGTCACTGAAGTCAAACATGCAGTTACTGCCATTTCTGAACGATGGCACATACCTGCCTCCCAGCCTCGTTGTTGTGCAGGTTCATCGCTGTCAGTCCACTCCTGCTCTTGCCCGTTATGTTCTTCAAGGGCACATCCAGGAACTTTCTGCTGAATGACATTCCATAGTGGATATCATCTGAGCAGCCGCCCCAGTGCCAGCCCTCACTGGCAGAGCCACCATGCCGCAGGTTCATGTCGCAGGAGCACTCAGTCATGTTGCCAGCACTGCACGATCGCGTCACCGAATGCACAAGGCCCGCTGACATCACTGCGTATATGAATGCTGTCTCCTTTGTGCCTGCAAAGCAAGGCATGAGCATGTTATTTCATTTCTCTGATTACCTTCCTGGTAGAGGTGTAGAGAGCAGTTTTACATCTAGGATGTTATTAAAAGGGAACAGTTGCAAGCTTAAAGTTGTCAGAGCTTGGTCCGTAGAGTTAATTTGTTTAAAGCAGTTGACATCCTCATCTGAAAAAATGGGACTTCAGGACCTCTTCATATGATCATGCTGTTAATGGTTCTGTTTATGGTTCCTGATACCATGAGATTTTGTGGTAACTCCTTTCTAAATCTGGTTGGGAACTACATTTATCACAGAAACTTTCAAGCTAGCTATGTTTTAATAAGAAATTACAAAAGTCAAACCAACAACAAACCACACTCTAAACCACTTAATCTCCACGCTGCTTTTCACTATCCATATTGATTTGAAGAAGAAAAGGTTAGTTCAGATCTTGGAGGAGGAGCTGTCACAATCCTGGGTTACTTTGGTATAGGCCCAGAACCTACCTCAAGTTAAATTTAGCAAATGAGATTGTTCTAGTTCACAAAGGTTGCAAACAGCCCCAAGAATCTTAAACCAGGCACAAGGATATTCAGGTTATGTGCTTTTCCTAGAATAAGCTAGCCATGTGAAAGATAACAGAGTAAAAAGCCTCTAAGTGTTCTACTACATCTCAGAAGATTCAAGGACAGACCTGCCTAGGCCTCTTAAGCCAGTCCTAGTCTGAGATTTCTAGCATAATGTGGTACAGATCTTTAAACTGTGCTAAGCAAGGTGTACTTTTCTAAGCAAACTGAAAATCAATGGCTAGCCATTAGCAGCAGCTAAAATGTACATTGACTAATTTTCACTGTTGCAAAAACAATTTGTTATTTTCAGTCTCCTAAGTGTCTGCTCATGGGCAACACAGTCCTTGCCTGTTCCTCCTGTTTGCATTAGTCTGTGGTGCTGGTTCTGTCATAAAATGATCCACAGGACATAGTGATGCCTTGCAGGTTACCACAGCTCTCACTTCTGGGTCTGCAGGAGTAATCCTTTGCATTGGACAGAAGGATTAGCATGCAACATGTATGGCTATGTATAGCATGGTAAACTGCTGCCTGCTTTTTTCCTTTTTGGAATATGTATCACATTTTATGGCTCATACTGTGTTTTCATGGTTAATGTCTGGGAGTTTTTCAGTTTTGCATTTAGTACAAAGTGAAAGTTTTGCATACACGAAATGAAGTACTACAATATTTAAGTTCACATCCATGGCTATGCCAAAGTCAGTGAGCAGGATGCTCAAAATGAAACTTACAGGATACTTTGATACTGCCATTTGATACAAACAAACTGTTGCTGTTTCAGTATGAATTTCAGCATTTCCATTATTAGTTCACACAAGGAAAGCAGCTTTGGTCTCACTGTGCTGAGCAACACCACTTAATTGAAAACATATGATGCATTTTAAAGCAATTTGCACTGCATATGGTGCTGTGAGCAGATTTCTACCTGCAATCAAGTGACCTTTTTGAAATACTATGTGTCATTACTGCACTCATTTAATAATTACAATATAAAGGCATAAACCCTAACTTCAATCTAACAATATTTCAACAGAGTTAAGTAGATCTAGTTAAAGGCACTGTCATCCGCGGGCGTAAGAAGCAAAAGCTCTGCAATAAGCAACAACAATTTTGGAAAGACAGTGACAGGTTTTGTCTGCCCGGAGCACTTCGTGTACCTGTGCTCCTCTCCCGGGGAGGGTGGGGAAAACGCCTGCCGCGACCGCACTCTACCAGCCGGTCCCTGCGCCCGGTCCGCCGCCGCTCCGGCCCCCGCCGCCCGGCCCGCGGGACCCCTCGCCCCGTCGGTGCGGACACTCACCGCTGCTGAGCTGGTGCTCGAAGACGGCGGCGGCGGCAGGAACGGAGGCGGCGGGAACAGCGGCTGCGGCTCCGCGGCGGGCAGAGGGCAGCGGGCGGCAGTCCCAGCGTTCGTGTCGGAACTGGCTGCGGCACTCCTGGAGGCCCAGACGCGCTCCCTCCCGGATGGCGGGCACCAGCTCCGGCTTCTGCTTGCACAGGTCTTGCTGCCGGCGACTCAAAGGCGGGCTGGTGCAGCCCGGTTTCTCCGGCCCGCTGGCGGCGGCGATGCCCAGCCACCTGCAGAAGCAGCACCCCCGTCAGCGTCCTGCCCAGGCAAGCATCAGGGAACGTGCGCCGCGCAGCCCTCCCTTCCCTGCCCGGCTACTCACATCCAGGTGCCGGCTGCGGCGGCGGGGCAGAGGGCGAGCAGTAGCGCTGCCCGCAACAGGCGCACTCCGACAGGCATCCCGCGCCCCATGCCCGCCACATCGAGCCCCACCGCGCTGCCGCTGCCCGGCCCCTGGGACAACAGGGACCGCGGGGGACGGCGGCTAGTAACGCCCCCTCTACTCGATTCTCTCCTTCTCGGGAGGTACGGGGCAGCTGGCGAGGGAAACCTATGCTGTCCAGGGTCCTCTCAAGGCGGATGAGCTGACGATGAGGGCAGCAGTAGGAGAAGCGGTGAGAGCACTTGATTCCCTTCAAGGTGAGAAAGTTGAGTTTGATGTTTCTCTAGCTGCGCCCCCTGCTCTGCCGCCCCCTGCCGCGCATTGGCCGCCCGAGGGCCGGGGCGGGCCGGACCGGGGCGGGGCGCGGTGGAAGTTCGGCACCGCTTCGCACAGCTCCGCTCTACTCAGCACCGCACTTCACCACAGCACTCTGCCGTGTTGCGGCTGGTGGCGGTGCAGCTACACGCCAGTCCCTCTGCGCTCCTGCACCTGTCCTCTCGGATGCGAAGATCTGGGAGCGGCTGCGAAGTGTGCTGGTGGGGGGTCCGGGGCAGACCGAGTGGGACCTGCAGGTCTGTAGTGATTACATCCACAGAAAGAAGGTTCAAAATGGTGATGTTAATAAATCTAATGCTTTAGCAGTGTTAACTAACTGGCTTCAGAGCCAGCACCAGTATTCCAGCATTTGTTGGCTCCTCTTAAGCAAAACAGTCTTGTCAACTACTACCTTAGTAATTGTTAGTTGCTCCTTTTACACATTAGAAACCAATGAGTCGGCTAGCACCTGATGAAGAACTGGCACTCTGGACTGTCAGGTCTTCTTTGATCATAGTGCATTGCCGCCTTCTTCTGTGGAACTTAAATATCTGCACCAAAAATACCCAAAAACCCACCAACAAAAAACCAACCAAATGACAACAACAACAAAACAAACAAACAAAACAAAACAAAACTGCATAAAATTCCAGCTCTGTAAAGACTTCGATTTGACACAGTTGTAGATCAACAAAATAGTTCTTGTTGACTGACAACAGCTCCGAGTGAAGAGGACAAAAAATATGACAGATGACAGATGTACATTTTTAAGAGTACAGGCTGATAAATAATAAGATAAATCCCCTGTCTTAAATATTTCAAGAAATATTTGTGATACATACAGATCTATAAACTTGTATCTCCTCCCTACTTTGTGCTCATTTGCCTGCACTTACAGGGTCTCCAAAGCATTGTCAGTCATGGCCAGATGCCATATGACCCCACAAGCTATTTAAACCTTTTGATATGCCATGTTTTCTCTGGTTTGAATTTTAGTCTGGAGAACATCTGCTTGTAGTCGGACAGGAACTTAGTCCAGAGTGAGGTAAATGGGTATGTGACAACATTGGAACACAGGGAATCAGCCACGAAACAGGCCTAAACCAGCCAGAACTCTGTGGGCTGTATCAGAGATTTATCTAATTACTCCAGGACACATGGTTAATTTTATCCTCATTGCTGTTTCCTGGCTCCACCTCCTAAAGTTAATTCAAAGCCCTGGTCTAGCAGCCATGTATTTCTTATGTGTTTCTTGATCATTTATCACCCACCCTGAAATGATATTTTCCTGCCAGATCTCTTTACAGGATTTTTTTCCCTTTTCCTATGCTTTGTTTAGGTTTCATTTATTTAATTAATTTATATTAAAAAAAAAAAAAAAAAAAAAAAAA
>VWZE01011906.1:85068-95580 GCA_013396675.1 Eubucco bourcierii
TTTATATAAAAAAAAAAAAAAAAAAAAAAAGAGCTTTTTGTCCTAAACTGCTATATTTGAAGTTTTCTCTAGAAGCTGCTAGTACCTTACCTGCTAGTAGCAATGTAAGATTTAAATAAGAAAAATACTGATTTTTAAAAAATTCAGTCTTATTTGTGGCATATTTTATATCTGATACCATAAATAAGTTACCTTTCCATTGGGTTCCCATATTATGAAATGTGATTTTTTTTCCTACATTTTTGCTACAATGCCCATTAAGTAGTTAGGGGAAACTCTTTGATCATTTACAATCATGTAAAGTGAAACAATTGCAATTTGAAGGGCTGATGGTAAAAAAAAAATAAAAACATTTCAGTGACTTCTCGAGAGGTCCAGTTTAATCTCTAGCAGTGACTGAAAATAAAACACATTTTTCCATGAGCGCTTGATTTAGAGACATTTTAATGTACTTGTGTCCTAATTCCTCATTTGCCTCCTTCCAATCTCTTTCTCTTAGAACTACTCCTCCATTGTCCATATGCTTCCTCTCCGGCTGTTGCAGTCTGGTTCCCCACCAGACCCCCACCTTCTTCCTTTTCCCTGTTTCTCAGCTCCCTGCCAACCATTTACACAATCACCTTACTTTGTTTTCTCCAGCATTTCTCTCCTCTGGGCAAAAGCAGAACATGTAGGATTTTTTCTATTTGTCTAGGCCTCTATGGCTGCATATAGATTCATTAGCTACAAGGAAGGCAAGGGCAAGGGCAAATACATTATTTTGTAAGCTATGTGCTTTACAAGCCTGCAAAAAGGACACAGTTTGAAAACACTTTTTTAATCTACTGAAATTTATTGACATTTGCCAAGTATTTGTGAAGTCTGAAATTCTAATTTACTGGTACTTCAAAGCCCTCTGTTCAAGAAGACCATTCACTCCATGACAGCGACACGAGTGTGATGCAGGAACAATGAACCAGAATAGAAACCCAGGTCAAGTGGCGAACCTCTATAATCAAAACTTACTATAAATCAGGGAAGATAAATTAGACTTATTGCTTATTTATCCTACTTTCTCTGGTTAAGGTGGGGCTATCTCCCATTTTCCTATTTCAAGTAGGACAATAAGCTGTCATTACATGAAAAAAAGTCTAAGTTGAGTGGTATTTCCTGAATGAACATTTACTAATTTACTGTTTAATGATGTCTAATGTGCTTTTGACAGAGCCAATTTATATATATATATTTGATTCATTATTAGAAGAGCAAAAATACTCTCTGATGCAGAACCTGCGCGAAGAAGTTGATCACTTGTCAGCTGATATGTTTCAGAGAGAGGCTAGTTATAGAATCATAGAATCATAGAATGGTAAGGTTGGAAGGGACCTCAAGAATCAACTAGTTCCAACCCCCTGCCATAGGGGGGGGGGGGTTTATGTCTTTAAAAAAGCTAATGGTCAATGTTCTTGCTGTAATAAAGAACTGCCATCTTATTTACTAGATGTAATTTTTCTAAACAAGTGCTCACTTTTGAAAACTTTCAAGTTGTTTTCTTCTTCTGGAACTTCTGATACTCAGCAGAGTCACAAACACACCACAGCAGGCTGCATTATTCCACCCATAAGCATGGGCCCTATTGATCAAGGAGAGAGTTACCCCCTTTTCCTAAAAACATGATCAGAAAGAAACCTGACATTCAGACAGAAAAATCTACCATATTCTCTAAATCAGGATATGCCTTCAGTTATGAAATTTATCTTTTTGGTGATGAAGCACAAATTGTAACCTTCTAAAGTAGCAAATGTGCCTTCAGTACACTTTAGTTTTGACAGCATAATGTCTCCCATCAGCCCTGAGCACTGTGAGCATGCTGAGAATTTGCACTGGAGAAACGGAAATGATTTCATCATTAGGTGTTGTTATCAATATTTGCATATGCTGGCTGTGACAAACTCTTCTGAGGAAAGGCTATTTCCAGAAATCATGTGCCAGCAGAGCCTTGAAATGAGTTCAATGGTCACTGAGACCCCATGAGTAGCTGTGAATTGTTAGGTGCTCACCTGAGTCACATAGTGTGGCCAATAGCTTGACAGCACATCAGTATCCCAGTTCTCTGTGCCCAGCTCTACACAACACCAGGGTTATTGGGAATTGATAGGATGATATTGTAGCAGCTGAAAACCACGCTCACATCTGGCCAAACTCAATTATCCTGTGCCTCTTTTTTCTGCCCCACTACCTTCCTTGGTGTCTCACAGGCAGTGCCACTTGTGTGAGCCACTTGGTTCTGCACCAAGGAAGGGCTGGAGGCAACCTATCCTCTCATCCTACTTCCCACCAAAACAGTAGTACCTGAGCAGAGTTGTTGCACCCTGGAGACAAGATTTCAGACCAGGGGTCCTCACGCTTGGTACAGCGCCCCTTTATACTGTAGCATCTCTCTGTGAGGCAATGTCTCAAACCCTTTATATGGTCAGATTGGTAGCAGAAGAGAGTTTACAGGAGAAAACAAAGACCTTTCTTCCATACATAGTTCACCAAGATTACTTTAACATCTTTGTCAGTGACATGGACAGAGGAATGGAGTGCACCCTCAGCAAGTTTGCAGATGACACCAAGCTGTGTGGCACAGTCGACTTGCTAGAGGACAGGGATGCCATCCAGAGGGACCTGGACAGGCTGGAGAGGTGGGCCCAGGCCAATCTCATGAGATTCAACAAGGCCAAGTGTAAGGTCCTGCATCTGGGTAGGCACAATCCCAAGCACAAATCCAGGCTGGGTGGTGAATGGCTGGAGAGCAGCCCTGAGGAAAAGGACCTTGGAGTCTGGGTTGATGAAAAGCTCAACATGAGCCTGCAGTGCGCACATGCAGCCCAGACAGCAACCGAGTCCTAGGCTGCATCAAGAGCAGCGTGGCCAGCAGGGCAAGGGAGGGGATTCTGCCACTTTACTCTGCTCTTGTCAGACCCCACCTGGAGTACTGTGTGCAGTTCTNGCCTTCCAGTATCTGAAGGGGGCCTACAGGAAGGCTGGGGAAGGATTATTTACAAGGTCCTGCAACGACAGGACAAGGGGCAATGGGTTTAAACTGGTAGAGGGGAGATTTAGACTGGATGTTAGGAGGAAGTTCTTTCCAGTGAGGGTGGTGAGGCACTGGAACAGGTTGCCCAGGGAGGTTGTGGCTGCTCCCTCCTTGGAGGTGTTCAAGGCCAGGTTGGATGAGGACTTGAGTGACCTGTACTAGTGGGAGGTGTCCCTGCCTGTGGCAGGGGGTTGGAACTAGATGATCCTTGAGGTCCCTTCCAACCTTACCATTCTATGATTCTATGATCACTCTGCCTTTTTGCTGTTATCAGTGTTATTTGTAATTTTAGTATGTATAGCCTCACAGTACTGATTGTGAAGGTACCTCTTATTATTGTTGCAAAACTGACAATGCAGTATACAGAACTGCATTTTCTATGTGCATGGGTATACAAAAAATGAGAAGGACCTGGAAGGTTTATCACAATATATTCTGCCCTTCCAAAAAAAAAAAATCCAGAAGAAAGCTGTGTATCTTCTGAGTTTTCTGGGGCCTTCAGACTGTTGCTGAAGTAATTACTGAGCAGATCTCTTGGCAGTCTACATCTGTTGCTGAATTAATTGCTGAGCAGATCTCTTGGCGATCTACATCTATTGCTGATCTGCTGCCAGAAAATCAGAGCTTAGGAAAAGGAGTCTTAGGCTAATTTTGGAGTCTGCTGTTTCCTGTCCTTGCAAATCTGGAGACAGTATCCTTGACTTAACTTTACATGAATGCTAGAGATCTGTTCATGTTTTGGGGAATCCTGGAAGTAGAAATGGGTTTCTTCTGAAGCACTGCTGGCAAACTGTTCTCTGACTTGGACAATCTAAACATAGGTATTTTCTAGAGTTACTCCAGGGAGATTTTCAGCATAGCAATACTAGGTGAAATGTACCAAGGGAATGCTGATAAAACTTCAAAGCATTACTAAAAACAGTGTGAAAAATGTGGTGAATTTTTTTTTTAAATTCTGATTTCACCCACGTCTTACTACTAAAATTTAAGATTATTAATAAAATTGTATTTTATAACAGTGCACCTTTATGTCATCAGTGAATTTCCTTGATTGTTTTGAGAAGGAAGTGAAACACTTTAAGAGACATGGTACTATAAAAATCAAAGTCTTTCGCTGACATAAAATTTGCTTAATGTTTTTCTTCATACTTAAAGCAGCATTACTAAAGCTTTTTGTATATGAAGTGCATGAGATTAGGGAAGGCTTGGTGCTGCTGCCTGGTGTTGCAGAACTTCTAGGAGATAATCATGGAGATTGGTGAAAACTCAAGTGTATGGAAGAACCCAAGTGACTTTAGTGGAGAGGGGAAGTCTGGAAGTACTCCTCATTCGGTTTGTACATCAGACTTCCCTGAGGCTGCAACACCGCTGCTTTGTTGCTGTATGTGGAAGCTTTATAATGAAGTTCCAGTGAAATAAGCAGGACAAGACACCATGTATGTGGTGTTCCTGCACTTTATTGTGTGCATAGAAGCAGCATGCTCATAAAGAGCTTGCTGTATTTTAGGTATACAAGGAGAGGAAGGATGGGTAGCTCCTCAGGAGCAGTGCTCTGCCACTCATTTCATATTCCTGCCCCAACTGCTCATTTGCATTAACGCTTTCCGTATAACACTTTTACAGCAATAATTTTATTATATCTCATAACAGTGACATGATTCACACATGTAGAACTATAGCCATCCTGAGATGAGCTGAGATTCAGAGAGATATTTAGTTTGCTGGTGTCGGATGGCACAGTATCACGGTATCACCAAGGTTGGAAGAGACCTCAAAGATCATCAAGTCCAACCCATTACCACAGACCTCAAGACCAGACCATGGCACCAAGTGCCACGTCCAAACTCACCTTGAACACTTCCAAGGACGGTGACTCCACCACCTCCCTGGGCAGCCCGTTCCAGTAGCCAATGACTCTCTCAGTCAAGAACTTTCTCCTCACCTCCAGCCTAAACTTCCCCTGGCGTAGCTTCAGACTGTGTCCTCTTGTTCTGGTGCTGGTTGCCAGAGAGAAGAAAGCAACCTCCTCCTGGCTACAACCACCCTTCAGGTAGTTGGAGACAGCAAGAAGGTCTCCCCTGAGCCTCCTCTTCTCCAGGCTAAACAATCCCAGCTCCCTCAGCCTCTCTTCATAGGGCTTGTGCTCGAGGCCTCTCCCCAGCCTCATTGCCCTTCTCTGGACACATTCAAGTACCTCAATGTCCTTCTTAAATTGAGGAGCCCAGAACTGGACACAGTACTCAAGGTGTGGCCTAAGCAGTGCAGAGTGCAGGGGGAGAATGAGCTCCCTGTTCCTGCTGGCCACACTATTCCTGATGCAGGCCACGATGCCATTGGCCTTCTTGGCCACTTGGGCACACTGCTGGCTCATGTTTAGGTGGGTGTCAATCATTATCAAAACCAAAAGAGGGACCTCAGTTTTTAATTGCTAATTCCATTTCTAATGGTGTATTTATCCTTTGAGGGCAACGACAAAAATAGATTAATCTACTCTGTAGCTGTGATAACACAAAGCCAGCACTGAGTTTATTGTATTCTCATTCATTGAGGTGTAGATGTGTGCTTAATTTGTAAAGTATTTGGTTCAGTCATGAGACTACTTGAACCATAGCCATGAATTTACCTACAAGGCCAGTTGCAAAAGGAGAAATCTTAGAAAGAAATGGGAGGGAATGGTTATTGTGTCAATAACCACAGGATGCTTGCAGTTTTTTGCTACCTGCAAGGGATTGGTGACTATAAAGAATAAATGGCCTAATTTTTTCAAGCTGTAAAGACAGCATTTTAAAAATCCCAAGCATATGATTCAAATAATTCATTACCCTCCCTTTCTTCCAGTTTCAATGATCTTATCTATTTCATTACATTAATTTAATTTTTTCTGCCTTGGCATTTTTCCTTTAGACCCTCAAAAATTCTTGCTTTATGTCTTGCCTTATTCCTACTTAGCACTTCCAGAAAAAACATAAAATTACTTTCTGGGTAGTACAAGGCCCATGTAAAATTGTGTCTATTCACTGATAATGAGCACAGCATATTGTTAAAATCAAGGTGCAAGAAACTCCCTAACAAGAATATAATTACTCTCTTCATGAAGTTTATTTTAGTGTCAAATGGTTACAGGTTGCCTTGAAGTAGCAGGTTTTATATACTTTTTAACATTTTTGATTAGGTTAGCCAATAAACAGCTAACAGGATAAATATCAAATCCTTCACTGAATCTTATTAAACCTTGCTAAATCACTGTTACATATTACTTGTTATCTGAACCACATTCTTATTTCTTCTCCTTAGAATCATAGGATCAACCAGGTTGGAAGAGACCTCCAAGATCATCCAGTCCAACCTATCATCCAGCCCTAGCCAATCAACTAGACCATGGCATTAAGTGCCTCATCCAGTCTTTTCTGGAACACCTCCAGGGACAGTGACTCCACCACCTCCTTGGGCATGCCAATTCCAATGGCAAATCACTCTGTGAAGAATTTCCTCCTAATATCCAGCCTATACCTTCCTTGGCACAACTTGAGACTGTGTCCCCTCATTCTGTTGCTGGTTGCCTGGAAAAAGAGACCGACCCCTTACCTGGCTACAACCTTTTTTCAGGTAGTGATCCCCTTCTTCTAACATGGGTGATTTTTGAGCTGTGCTTGGCACTGCAGTATTTAGACCCACTTACACCTTTTAGCACTTTTGTTACAGAGAGCCTTTCAGCTTGGAAATCTTACCCTTGTTATATCCCTGCAGCTGTGATGTTTACCCCCTATTGGCTAGAGCAAGGTGGTTGTGGTTTAAAATGTGTGTAGCCACAGGCAAGACGCCAGAGTCTACAGAGTTTAGGCTGTCCCCAACTAATTGAACTCTCTGCTAAACTGGCAAGTTATCAAAGCAGCTGATGCTTGACATCTCAGCAACCCTGTAATATCAGAGACCTAAATCATGGGAAAGTTAAAGACAGGGGGGATAAAAGAGAATAGCTTTTCATGTTTTTATGCCCTTCCCACAGGTAGTTTCTTGTTATAGTAATAATTATTTAATTGAAAACCTACACTGACTTGTCTTTGAGATGTTTAAGTGATTCATCAGCTGCTAAAATCTGCAGTAAGGATTGACCCTGATCATCTACCATTTCCCCCACTCCTTTGAGGACAGCTTAGTATCCCTTAACACAGCATAGACAATAGTAAACATGCCTCAGGTTTCACCTCAGAGAGTAGAGCAAAGCACACTCCATCCCAACCCAATTCAAAAGATATTACAGCCCGTGAGTCTTTGCCAGGAGAGGCAAGCAAGTGCATGGTCTGATGTTGCCTTGGAGGGTCCAGGTGATGCCAGGACTTCATAAACACCAGTAAGCTCCCAAGGGAGAGTCTCAGCCCCTTCAAAGTGTGGGAGCTAATCCTGACCCCGATGGTGGAGTTGGACCATTTGTTACTCCCTCTGCCTTTCCTTGTCATCATGTAGAGGCAGGGCTGCTGCCTGGAGGGCTAGGATCATTTGTCATTTGCACTTCAAATGGTATGTGAAAGATTCCCCAGATGAAGCATAAAGGAGCTCACAAACACAGCTGTAAAATTAAGTGCTGCAGTGACATAAATATCTGTTTTTAACAGTGCACACAGTATTAAGTTTCCCTCTTGAATGAACAATTTATTTACAGCTTCAACATCAAGTTAATGACTTCTTCTGTCTATAAATCAGACATATTTATATAACTTCAATACACTCATGGCAAATGTTTTCAGCTCTCATCAGTGCTCAAAAAACTTAATTGCATTGTGATTTATAATTTTCCTGCCCTTAAGTAGTGAAGGACAACAGGTAGGACCATCAAGTCCTTTAACATCTCATTTGTCCAAATATTAATCTGTTTTACTTCCTAAGTATCCTTAGCAGTTGTAGAGTGTGCTCCATGTCATCACTTTATCCCAACTGCTCTGTGTACTTTTGTGTGGGTGAGAGCTTAACAGGTGCCTCATTACTGTTGCCTTTTTTTTTTTTTTAATTACATATCTATTTCTACAGAAGTGATTAGGAAATACATTTGGATAATGATTTTTGAGTGTAAGCTACATATGATTACTTGGAATTGCTTTCTGATGTTAGACATCTCATTATGTGTGTTCTGATGGAACATACATCTTCTTCAGCCACACCTTATGGTCCAAAAACAATCTGAAAAGGGTCCCAAAACAATCCATTCACTCATGGACAAAGTTCAGGGTGGTAAAAAGCAGGTCTGGTTCAACATCAATAAAAGAAGAGAAAATGAGACTGTTTTCTGGAAATTACTATCCCTATCTTCACCTGATCTTGTGTTTTCCAAGACTGGAAAATACATTTCTTTAATATCTGTTGGGACAAAGGGGAGGAAAGCCATAGAGGCTCTATGCTGATTTGGTTAGCATGCAGGTCCAGTATCTCTGCTCACTTCCCATATAGCTAACTTTCAGGCTATGGGGGATACCCTAGTATCCTGACTTATAATATAGGTATTTTAAGTGGAAAGGTTTGGAAACAGGCTTGTGTTTTGAAGTAGAACTTAATGGGCACGTGATTAAAAGCTTTCATAGTTGTAGAAGGATGTTGAGTACATGATTCAGGTGTAAAAATACATCAAACAGAGCTCAATGCGTAGCTGCCACAATTTTTATATTAGTATGGTTTTGAAGCACTGTTATATAATTTTTATTTTCATATATGAGATTGAAATGCAATCATTAATGATGTAAATAAACCCCAAAACTTTCCATTCATGTTACCCCTTCTGGTAAACTTAGAAATTGAAAGGTAAAGATACTGTCAGCGCCAAAACAAAATCATAGATGGAACTTGAAAAGCAAAGCGTGAATAACTTCTACATGCCTTCAGAAGTATGGGTGACCTGCAGTTACAGAAACTGACAGTGGCAAAATTTTATGCAACAAAGTCAGAAGGGAAGCCTAAACACAAAATGTTAATTGATCATATGTATTCAAATTGGAGAGGAATATAGAATCACAGAATCATAGAATGATAAGGTTGGAAGGGACCTCAAGGATCATCTAGTTCCAACCCCCTGCCATGGGCAGGGACACCTCCCACTAGGACAGCTCACTCAAGGCCTCCTCCAACCTGACCTTGAACACCTCCAGGGAGGGAGCAGCCACAACCTCCCTGGGCAACCTGTTCCAGTGCCTCACCACCCTCACTGCAAAGAACTTCCTCCTAACATCCAGTCTAAATCTCCCCTCTGCCAGTTTAAACCCATTGCCCCTTGTCCTGTCATTGCAAGACCTTTTCAATAGTCCCTCCCCAGCCTTCCTGTAGGCCCCCTTCAGATACTGGAAGGCTACTCTCAGGTCTCCTTGAAGCCTTCTCTTCTGCAGGCTGCAGAGCCCCAACTCTCTCAGCCTGTCCTCATAGGAGAGCTGCTCCAGCCCTCTGATCATCCTCATGGCCCTCCTCTTGACCCGCTCCAACACTTACATCTCCTTCCTGTGCTGAGGGTTCCAGAACTGCACACAGTATTCCAAGTGGTGTCTGACAAGAGCAGAGTAAAGGGGCAGAATCCCCTCCCTTGCCCTGCTGGCCACGCTGTCTGGACTCAGTTGGCTGTCTGGGCTGCACCATATATTCTCAGATCTGGTTATAAACAACTCCAGAGCCAGAAAATATTCTACATGGTCTCTATTTTATAACTCTGACTACTTTCAGGGAATAAATGGCACTATCTTTACATTATAAATGAAGTGGGAAGGTAAAAGTCTACTGAATCTAACAGTAACAGACTGTAATTATGTCATTTAGACTTAATGACATCTACTGGATCAGATGCCTGTGGCAATATTGAAAGACAGACTTTCATTGTACTATTTGTGTCTATAGAGGGGCTGCATCGTAGCTTTAAATATACTTGCCGTACAAAAATATCCAAACTAATTTTTAGCAAAATAATCAAATGCAAAACTGTTCCCTAGCTGGGGAATCTGCAAATTTCAGAAACTGCCCAGGAGCTATGGAAATACCTTTCCAATAGAAGTAAGCTTTAAGACAAAGCTGTATGCCAAGGTATCAGAGTATCACAGTATCACCAAGGTTGGAAGAGACCTCAAAGATCATCAAGTCCAACCCATCACCACAGACCTCAAGACCAGACCATGGCACCAAGTGCCACGTCCAAACCCGCCTTGAACACCTCCAGGGATGGTGACTCCACCACATCCCTGGGCAGCCCATTCCAATAGCCAATGACTCTCTCAGGGAAGAACTTTCTCCTCACCTCCAGCCTAAACTTCCCCTGGCACAGCTTCAGACTGTGTCCTCTTGTTCTGGTGCTGGTTGCCTGAGAGAAGAAAGCAACCTCCTCCTGGCTACAACCACCCTTCAGGTAGTTGTAGACAGCAAGAAGGTCTCCCCTGAGCCTCCTCTTCTCCAGGCTAAACAATCCCAGCTCCCTCAGCCTCTCTTCA
>VWZE01011906.1:116898-161327 GCA_013396675.1 Eubucco bourcierii
GTAACGGGTTGGAACTTGATGATCTTTGAGGTCTCTTCCAACCTTTGTGATACTATGATACTGATAATTACTGGGTAACTACTTGGATAATATGAGGTGTTAATAAAAAAAATAAATTGCACTATATGTACTATATAACTACGTATACATTGTCTGTAAGAAATGGTGAAATTGTTCTTGTAGAGAAAATAGCTTCAAATCAAAGTCATTGAGACTGTTGCTTAAAAAGAAGTATTGGGCCATGAGCATCTTATAAATGGTTATACTGAAGAACAAAATCATATTTCTCAACATATTGCAGGAAGACTAACAAGAGAAAAAAGTTTAGCCATACATGTGGCAAGGTGATGGATTTGACACTGCAGACAAGGGCTTTGAGAGCAGCTGAGGTAATTCAGAAGTCCAGAACATCTAAATGACATGGTTATTTGACATATGATTTCCATATTGAAATGGAAAAGAATGTTGCTTGTGCACTGTATTTAATTTCTGGAGTTTTATATGTTTACTGGATGAGAAACAGAAAATTATAGTCCTGGGAAGCCTTTAATACTCTCTCTATCTTCGCCCCACATACCTTCAATCAATGTTCTGATTTTTCCTCCTAGGACTCAACTCTGCTGAAAGCTGTGGCAGGAGCTATGACATTTCTTCTTATTGATGCCAATAATTTCCCTACTATACCCTAGTCTGGTCACCCAGATAAATTAAGAAAATGGCAGATCTCCATAAGAAAATATCCAGTCAGACAAGGCATATAGTAACAACTTAGAAAGAACGCACAAAATCTTTCAGGGTTGTCACTACAGCAAAAAGAAGGGTAGGAGTAAAGTCAGTCACACAGTGAACACAGTAGTGTGTTATGATCACAAAAAGACATGGGTGTCAGTCCTCAGTGTGATTGGAGTGCTGCACATAAACTATAAAAACTAATCATTTTCTCTTTTCAACACCTGTGAATAGTTGGAGCATTACATGCAGTTATGGTAGGAATCATTACTCCATTCTACCCTCTGGCACTTCCCAGCCCAAACTCAGTCATGCATTTTATATGGGTTCAGTAGAGCACCATCACCCAAATTGTAAACAGAAGTATTGAATTGAAGGAGTTACACAGCGCGTTGAAATGAGTCCATCTGTTACTCTGGGAGTCTTGGATAAGATTTAAATTGAGTGTAACATCCTATTAATGTACAAATAATAGGTTAGATCCACTGGTACATTCCAGCAGTGCTCTAATGTTCTGGCTTCAAGGCTGGTTAAGATAGATTTATGGAACACAATGCAATGAAGCCAGAGCAGTGTATCTGATCCAGCAGTAACCAGAGAGAAAGCTCGGGAAAGGCTTGTGCTTGATGTGGTACAGAGAGCAACCTGTCTATCCCCAGCTTGATTTCTCAACTCTGGCAGCAAGCTTAATATTGGAGCTTCTTCTGATTCTTGGGATGGCTGACTGAACATGGCAGTGCCTTGAACGGTGCTCTGATTGCAGTGGAATCCACAAAATAAGGCAAATTGCTTTGAAATCATGTTAGCAAGCAGGATGAGCAAATAGAAACATTAATCTTCCTTTGATCCACTTAAAGCTTGCTCAGCAGAGGATGTAACATGTTTTGACCAGACAGCAAATTGCTGAAATTACAAGTCTTCCATGAAAATGCACTCTAAAAGTACTGTAGCTTACCTGTGATAGAGAATGTATTCCATCCACTGGGAGGTGAAAGCCCATCCCTATGGATTTGATAATTACCAGTATATTTGACAGATTTTCCCTGTATAGCAAATTAAGAAAGAAAACACATTTTACTTAACAGACACATCAGAAGGCATTGCATTTTTATTTCTCCAAAGCTGTTTAACTGCACATCCATAAGACAACAAAGGAAATTTCATCAATTTAATTTTAACTTAATGTAAAAATCCCATTAATTTTTCTCTTAATTTATCATGTCAAGACTTAGGGTAACACCAAGTACATAATATTACCTGTTCAACACTTTTTGGATAATTTGTAAGTGATTGGAATTAAGCCACTGAACACCACCTACAATTAATACGGTCTGGTCTGTGTTCTCCAGGGGACGTGATCTGAAACCCAGAAAGGAAAAACAACACATGCTGCCTTAAAACAGATGGCAAACGTTTTAACTGCATTGCATTGCATTTCAGTGAACTGTATCTGGCAACCTGATCAGAGGCCTGATGTCATTTTCTACTATTTTTCAACTATACAATGCTGTCTGCACATGTTACACGTAATTGTTTGCTGATTTTAATGGTAGAGTGCGTGAAACACATTTGTAAGTAGAGCAAGAGTACAAAGCAAGCCAGCAACAAAGTTTGTACAGTACCTCTGCAGCAGTTGTTCTAGTGCTTTTTCAAAGGTTGGTCTCTGGTTTACTTTCATCCAAAACTGAGGGTAGTAGGAGTAGCTGATAAATGTTTTTCCCTCATTAATATTATGATAACATTTAACATCATGAGTCTTTTGCCATTCTTGAAGAGTCTTATTCACTCTTTCTATTAGATAGTACATCATCCCTCTGTTAGTTGAGTCACCTATGAAAAGAATCTTTGGATTTAAAAAAAAAAATAAAAAAATTACTTAGCAGTTGTACATTCCCAAATCCAAAAGTTAAAACAGAAAGCAGGCAGTTGGGTTTGTGCCAATATTTTAATAGAGAAAATTACACTATAGGCTGTGAAAAGAAAACATCATGATGTCTACTTCCCTCATACGCTTGCTGGAGAAACTGTTTGGGAACAATAACCAAAACATTAGATAAGTCTCAGCCTCTCTCTGTCTCTTGCTGGGAGAACAGTTTCTGGGGCGGTCTAGCAGCTTCTGGCTCTGACTCCTCTGCCAATTAATTTTCACTAACCACTTTTCTTCTAATCCCCTGGCTGATCCTCCTAATTCACCTTGCGCGTAAGGCAAACCTTGGGGTAAGGTACAGGGGTGGGGAGAAGGTGGAAGGGTGGTTGGGAGCCCCTCCTGGGGACTCTGATTTCTGGGAGGGGAGTTGTGTTTCTGTATTACCTTTAACTTGTATATTTCTGTAAATATTCTGGATATAGTGTATATATCTGCTGTACATTGTGCTGAGCTGTAAATAGAGCTTCATTCCTTTAACTTCCAGCTGGCTGAGTTCTAGTCTGGGTCATTTTACAAAGTGGGGGGGCGAGGGGGCGGGGAACTCCCAAGCCTTCACAGGGTTCTTTAAACCCTTCTCTTAATGTTCAAGTAATACCACTCTGAGATGCCAATTCTCCATCCCTAACACCCAATACTAAAGTTCACCTTTAGCAAAGTCTGTGTGACTTAATTAACAGAAAGTTATATTATGTGTTTCAATGATGAAAAGTACAGGTTTTAGGTGCTTAAGGGTGCAGAATTAGCCCTGCATTTTTCATCCTTGCTGACCATTATCTTATTCTTAAGTTTACATTTACTTCTAATTGCTAGTATGGAGCCTCTCACGATTGCTTGCAGCTTCCTGCTTCTGTTCTTCCAGCTCTGCGTGTGTTTTGTTCCTACACAGCACATCTTGATTAATGTCTGTTTTCAATAACTGTGATTCGTTGGCATTTACACCAAACTAACACACACGTACGCTGATGAATGCAGCTGCTGACTTATTTGTAGAGAGATGGTCTTTCTGCAGTTTCTAAGTGGGAAGAAAAGGAGATTCTTTTGGTGGGAGAGAATTAGAATAGAGTACTGGTGTGTGTGATGTGCTCACCAGGAATGGAGGCTTGAAGTGAGTTAGAAGTGCTGTCAGGATGACAGAAGTAGTTCAAGCACTGGGCTACTCTGAGTTTCCAAATGAATGAAGAAGTCATATTTGGGGTTGCTCCTACTCATTCTGTAGATTCCCTTGACAAAATAAGTATCTCCACATGTGGAGACCACAGAACTGAACATGTGGATTTTTCAATGTAATTGCCCTATTTTTAGTGGTTAGGACTAGCATTTCCTCCAGCTAAAGACAACATGTAAGCAATAAGAGTCCAAAGGGGAAAAGAATTCAGGTTCACTGTGATTTACCAACGAAACTGTGTGTGTCATCATTTACTGCCACAAATACCTCAGCCAGAAGTCCATAAGTGTAAAACTGAAGTCAGAAATCCCATAGACCCATAGCATACTAATAGTCCTTTTCTCTGCATTGCAGTATGCAACTTCTCCTACTTCCTCTGGCACTCAGAAGTTGGCACCCTGTAAGATACGGTTTTGTTGTTTGAGTTTTTAACTTAATTTGACGTTTGATGTTTTAGCACTTCCATCTGGAATATTTGGTTACATAAGTAGAATTCAAACTGCACAAGATTATGTCAAAGCTTCTCTTAGATATGTTATGTGAAGAAAACATCTTAGACTTCTCTCATCTAAAGCATCTCTATCTGTTCTCTTCAGTTTTAGGAACTGATTGCCTCTATGAACTTACTGTGATTAAAAATAAGGTACAGTAGCATACCAATGATGATTCCCACAAAACCAAAGCAGTTTCAGAATAACATATACTGCTAATGGTGGCAGAACCAAGAATGGCCGTTAACAGTGACTTGAAATTCCTATGCTTTGCACATTGTGGGATGCAGAGAAGCTCTTGATAGATTATATATTCAGTCACCAGCAAATTTGCAGATGACACCAAGCTGGGGGCTGATGTTGCTGGGTTGGAGGGCAGAAGGGCCCTGCAGCAGGACCTCGACCACCTGCACAGATGGGCAGAGTCCAAGGGGATGGCATTCAACAAATCCAAGTGCTGGGTGCTGCACTTTGGTCACAACAACCCCATGCAGAGCTACAGGCTGGGGTGAGAGTGGCTGGAGAGCAACCAAACAGAAAGGGATCTGGGGGTGCTGATTGACACCCGCCTGAACATGAGCCAGCAGTGTGCCCAGGTGGCCAAGAAGGCCAATGGCATCCTGGCCTGCATCAGGAATAGTGTGGCCAGCAGGAGCAGGGAGGTCATTCTCCCCCTGCACTCTGCACTGCTTAGGCCACACCTTGAGTACTGTGGCCAGTTCTGGGGCCCTCAGTTTAAGAATGACGTTGAGGTGCTTGAGCATGTCCAGAGAANCCTGGAGGTGTTCAAGGCAGGTTTGGACGTGGCACTTGGTGCCATGGTCTAGTCTTGAGGTCTGTGGTATCGGGTTGGACTTGATGATCTTTGAGGTCTCTTCCAACCCTTGTGATACTGTGTGATACTGTGATATATAGTAGAAAATAAAATAAATGAAGCACTGAGCACACAGAAGCTCTTTTACCTTCTGTCCTGAACTTCCTAAAGGCACTTCATAGAGTAAATCCTTAAACAACTATTTTTCACCCTTGTGCTGCACAAACACTTCACCCACATCCAGGGAATTTCTAACTCTCTTCATATTGTATTAGAAGAAACCTCTTTAAAGCACACTTAACAAGATTTGCATTAATCAAAGATCCTTAAGTCCTTGGAAAGGCTGGTTGGATGGTCTTTCCTTCTTTGACAGACACAAACACATACACAATTATTTGCAATTAGGAAGGCAGTCCATGGTTACAATATGTCCTAATTCTAAAGTAGGTTAACTTGAGGTTTTAAACAACAATTCTTTTAGTTTGCAAAATCTCTTGATCTCTACAGTCTGTCTCCATGTCTTTCTAATCTCTGTTTCATAAGTCAATCACTGTAGTGTCTAGATGTGTATCTATGAAAGAAGCAGTTCTCAGATATTAGCAGGCAAGGATATCATTAACTTGCTATGTGGGTGAGAACATTTCTGAAAAAACACAACATATCATTAGCAGAAAAACAAACAGGCTCTACCAGGTCACAGACAGAGAGCAGTTGGTAGAACATGCCAAACTGTTTCTCTGCTTCTAATGTCATATGATGCCATTTTGTCATCACTGCACATTGGGATTTCTAATTTCAAAGGGGCATATTCGGACCTTTTGTAATATTAATTACACTGGTTTGGCAGATGCAGCACTTTCATCTCGCTCTTCATTCTGCTATGACTAAGATTCTGATACACATTTTCTCCTTCTAACTGTATTTGGTCTAATATAACACCCTAGACAGAAATAAAGGAGAGAAGCATAGTCAAGGTTAACGGATATGATGTGCAGATGTCTTGTCTTGCCATTCTCTAGAACTTTAAGTGTGGAATGCCATTTTAAACATTTCCATAATCTCAAACATAGCAGAACATCAAAGACTGAGATCAATTTATCAATTTCTCTCTTCCCCACCTCCCTCCTCACCTTATGTCAAAATTAGAGCAAACCATCTCCAATATTAATACTTTAGCATTGCAGTGTTTTGCAGTTTCTACACCTGCACATGCAGACACACTTTAAGAGTGGATCCACTACTGAGTTTTAAGTGTGGATCCATTACTGAGTTTTAAGTCTCCTCAGGGGTACCTAGCTGCAAGGTCTGCAGATGGGAGGGCACTACATGTAATTACTTAGAAAACTAGTGCCACCAGAGAAAAGTTGGGTGTGATCACACCTTGTGGTAGCTCTTGTCTGTAATGTCTTGTCTGATGTGATGCTGGACACTATGTAAAAATATCAGGTAGGCATTAGGATAGTGCTACTGTTGTCCTGATACTCTGAGAACCTGAAGGCCTGTCAGGAGTCAGAGTAGATTCCCTTAGAGCAGTCAGTCTAACTGAAAGAACAAGATTACTGCCAGGGCCCAGATATAAGTCTTCAAATATTATTATGAGAGTGATGAGACTGCACACAGACAATCTCTGAAGGAGTAAGTTGTGAGTCTCAGAACACCTCCGTTTTCATTCTTAAGTGAGGTTGTTTTGAGGAGAAGGAGCAATAGATCAGGAAATTAGATTAGTCAGCTAATGCTATTGAATGTTTGTGTCCATCTGGGAATGTACTTATTCCTTGGAGAAGGTGTGGCTGAGCAGGATGAGTTAGGAATGAGACAGATGACAACACCACATTAGTGAAGAATGCAGATTGTTTCTCTAGAAAACATTCTGAATACTCAGAAGCAGGTCTGCTAAGAAAATAGTCAGGACCTGATGTAAACGGGGAAGAGAGAAATGAGCCAAAGTGGACTTACGATCGTGCAGAAAACCAGAACAAAAGATATCAGTCAATTAAAGTAACCTTATTAAATTTCAGTCATGAAGTCTTTAACTGTACAAGTAGATATGAGCTACACCAGGTCTGTATAAGTACAATCAAGCAGAGTTGTTCAAGTCCAGCTATGCATTTCACAGTAAAATCACAGCACTGTTGAACAACATGTCATTACAACTAAGACAGCAGGATGTGAAAGCTATGGTTCCTGCCCCTTAGCCCTGATGGAGACCTCTGATGTCTGTCTGTAGCTGTCACAGAAGAGTATCAGTGGTCACACTCTGGAGATTTTGCCTGCTGGGATTCTGAAGAGAATGCTCTTCCAGGAGCCCAAAGAAGATCTCAGATAGAAAGATAAGTAAGTATACATTCCTTGCAGTCCAATGCATTCCAAGCTGGTGCAAACACAGCATATTGCCAACAAATCTGCACACAGAGAGCAGCTGCTCATTAAGACCTTGTCTGCATCCAACAATCTGCTTCTGACTGTTGGTTCAACTGTGCTGTAAGATGTGTAAATCCTGGAAAACTAAATATATTTTTCCTTTTATTCTCCCTCAAAAAATAATCAATATGGAAGAAGATGATATTTGTAGGTAATTCTATGTGCCTTTAGCTGTCTTTGTGCAGAGCTGGGCATGTACATTTTGTCATGGTATGCAGGCCATCATACAGCATCTTTTGAAGCCTACCTTTTGCAAGTCACTTTCATTTTCAGCAAAGGTTTGGAAGACTCAAAGGCTAAAATTAGTGGTATTTGGCCCCAGGAAGGCAACTGAAGTTCTTCAAACATCCCAATAGCTGTGATGAATTAGAATAGCCATTTGTTGTAGTTGAATGTGTGGCAGCTATGGTCACATTTATTTTTTCTATGTAATTGTATAAACTTGCTGTAGCTGTGTGTGCCAAGTGGCATTTAATGCGATTTGAACAAAAGACTCTAGGTATGATTCTGTATTTAGCTCTATTAAAATAAGGACTAAAATCATGGCTGAGGTGTGCAGAATACACCATATCTCGTTCTCAGTATCACAGTATCACCAGGGTTGGAAGAGACCTCAAAGATCATCAAGTCCAACCCGATACCACAGACCTCAAGACTAGACCATGGCACCAAGTGCCACATCCAAACGCACCTTGAACACCTCCAGGGACGGTGACTCCACCACCTCTGTGCTGGTTTGAGGCTAATTAGAATATTTTAATAGAGAAACTTACACTATAGGCTGTGAAAGGAAAACATCATGATGTCTACTTCACTCATACGCTTGCTGGAGAATTGTTTGGGAACAATAACCAAAACATGAGATAAGTCAGTTGCTCTCTGTCGCTTGCTGGAACAGGAGCTGCTGGTGGGATCTAGCAGCTTCTGGGCTCTGGCTCCTCTGCTTATTAATCCTCACTAACCACTTTTCTTCTAACCCCTCCTGGCCGATCCTCCTAATTTACCTTGCACGTAAGGCAAACCTTGGGGTAAGGTACAGGGGTGGGGAGAAGGTGGAAGGGTGGTTGGGAGCCCCTCCTGGGGTCTCTGATTTCTGGGAGGGGAGTTGTGTTGTTGTATTACCTTTTATTTGTATATTTCTGTAAATATTCTGTATATAGTGTAAATATCTGCTGTACATTGTGCAAAGCTGTAAATAGAGCTTCATCACTTAACTTCCAGCTGACTGAGTACTAGTCTGGGTCATTTTACAAAGTGTGGGGGAGTGGGGAAACTCCCAAACCTTCACAACCTCCCTGGGCAGCCCATTCCAGTAGTGAATGACTCTCTTAGTGAAGAACTTTCTCCTCACCTCAAGCCTAAACTTCCCCTGGCACAGCTTGAGACTGTGTCCTCTTGTTCTGGTGCTGGTTGCCTGAGAGTAGCAAGCAACCTCCTCCTGGCTACAACTACCCTTCAAAGATTAGTCATGTACTGTTCAGGTCAATGGGGCATCTGTCTGCAGGATGACTAAGTGATCAGACATACATAATGTTATTACTTTACCAGACAAAACCCAAAACTTTTCATGCAGACAGATATTTTTGGTGTCTTCTGTTGCAAAAATTTTGTGTGCAAAATTCCATTGTAGCTTAAACACTTTAAAAGATTGTGTAAGCATAGTGGAATTCACTTCTTAACCAGAACCTATCATTATAAATTAACTGCACTTAGGAAATTTAAACACCTACAAGTCCGAAACACTACTTAACTCTGAAATATTATTAAGATCTTGTAAGTTAAAATTCCTGTTTTAACAGCTGAATTTTAAGTACTTTAGTAAATATTGCCTTTTCATATTTCCTGTTCTTAATTATACTCAATGGTACTTTATTAAAAGACTAAATTCTGAGGATATTTCTCAATGGTAAAAAAAATACATATCCTCCTTCTACTGAGGTCAGCTTTCTGTGTGCCCCTAACTGGATATATAGCTGCCTGTTAAAACTACTTTTCCTTAACCCATTTTTAAGAGATTTATACAAAAATCAAAGGATCATGTCTTAATAGAATTGTATAAATGTTGTAGGAAAACCTCATTAGTCACAGTTACAGAGGATTTTGTTGATCCAAAATAATAAAGATGTAATATTTTTATTATCATTGCCTATTCCTTTGATTTAATCAGACATATGTGTGGAGTTCCCTAAGAACAACATAGCCTGCATCTCATACCATTACTTAGAGTTTTAAATGGAGAAGAAAAAAAGACTGCAGATATTAAAATCTAAGTGAATGAAAAACTACTCAGCCAGAATCACCTTAGCCTCAACACTTCAAAATTTTCCTGTTTACTGTACCTGAAATGCAAATGTATAACAAACCGGTCCTGCTAACACTTCATAAAGCCAAACCAGGCCTCACAAACTGTTTATGGATATCATAGAATCATAGAATCATAGAATCATAGAATGGTAAGGTTGGAAGGGACCTCAAGGATCATCTAGTTCCAACCCCCTGCCATAGGCAGGGACACCTCCCACTAGGACAGCTCACTCAAGGCCTCATCCAACATGGCCTTGAACACCTCCAGGGAGGGAGCAGCCACAACCTCCCTGGGCAACCTGTTCCAGTGCCTCACCACCCTCACTGGGAAGAACTTCCTCCTAACATCCAGTCTAAATCTCCCCTCTGCCAGTTTAAACCCATTGCCCCTTGTCCTGTCGTTGCAAAACTTTGTAAATAATCCCTCCCCAGCGTTCCTGTAGCATTTCTCATGTCTCCACCAATCCGAGCGTTATTGTTTCACTACAGGTGGTCTGGTTTTATGACACAGAAACTACTTAGCTCAAACATGGCTTTTTTATGCATGCAAACTAAAGTAGCAGTTAACGATGATGAGAAATCAATTGGTAGTCATAGCCAGGGAAAATTAATTTCTGTTACAGAGAGAGAAGATTATAATTTTAGATGGGTCTTGAAAAAGAAATCAATTTTAATATAAGATGCAAAAGTAGCCTGAAGCTTGTTTTGTTTTGTTGGGGTTTTCTAAAGGCATTTTGAAGGCTTATTTATGATCCAGATAGGAAAAAGGTGCTCTGTTTGACCCAAAACATGAAGAAATGTATAAAAGAAATTAATGATGCTGCATTTTATTGTTGTTCTGTGAAACACGATAAAACAGAACAATTGCACTTAAAGATACAGTGATTTTACTTGTGCTGGTTTTCAGCCAAAAAGAGCACTTAACTTTACATCTAACTTCATCAGGTGGTGGCATACACCCAGACAAGGGACACAGCACAGCAGTGGCTAATTCACTAGTGGTAGAAAGACAAATATCTCCAGTGTAATAAAAAATCATTTGTTTACAAGAATTATACCTTGCTAGCTACTCAATATCTCCCTTGGAAAAGACCCAGGTTGCTTATAACATACTTAATTGCATCAAGTGAAAATGGCAGGCAGAAGTCTATTTCTGCGAGCACCTGAAAAAATGCTCTTTCTAGTGCATTGCTTATAGTGTACAGAGTAATTCTGAAGTTGGCCTTAATCACAGGCAGAATCAAGACCTCATCACCCAAGCAGAGCATGACTTTTAGTCATGGGACTTAAGACAATCTAGCTTAGTTCCTAAGTTCTACTGACATGAGGGATTTGATCCAGGCTCTACATTCACCTACTTGGTGAATGCAAAAATGCTATATAAGGTTAAAAACACTGCAAAGTGATGGCAAAAGTAACATGAGAGGGGAAAGATAAAGGAGAAATACAGCAAAAGAGGATCATGTGTTAGAATGATGACTATAAAAGAATAAACCAGCTGAATGGACATCTGTGCAAAGGTTAACAGGAGCAATTCATTAGATTTCTCCTGAGCAGTGAAAGTTATCAGACAACGACAGAAGACCCTTTGCAAAAGATGCAGAATGGGAAAGAAGTGCAGTTAGTTTTACACAGATTTTTCTTACATGATGTTAATGTAGATGACACAGGGTCTGGCTCTCATCTGACACTAGAACAGACCAATGACCTCAGAGGGTCAGAACACACTGAATTCTGAATTAACAAATCAAGCTTAGACACATTCACTTCATATACTTGGTCTTAATGGATGCTTAACAAATGCTGTCCTGTTTTTGACACTGGTGAATGTAAGTGGTCATATTAAGGAGGTGGGAGTGTCAACATAACGCTTCCAGCCATAGCCTGGTAATCCACTTCCCTGGTGGCATATCGTGCCTCTGCTATCCTTCAAGTGTCTGACCAAAGGGCATTTGCTTATTGAAACAGCCTGATGTCTGCTGAAGTTAAAGACCAAAGCAAAGCCAACAAATTCTTCTACATATTCCTCTGTCATATAAACCTATGGTGTTAGCTTTTTTTAAAGAAAAATATGTTACAGAAACCCACAGATCTGTAGTAACGGAGAAAACCACAGGACAAAATAAAGCCAAATGGCAATGAAGTACTTTGTGCAGGACAAGAAATGATCAGAAAAGAAAGATTGAAACATGATGATTTTTGTATTTGTCTATATAGAAATGCTGTCAGATTTGTCTAAATGCCATTTTAATTATGGTTTTCTCACCTAGACAATACACTACAAAAATCTTTATAACAATTACTTACTTTCTGGATACTTGTATCCTCAATAAGGCACCTGAGCCTCAGATCAGAGCTCTCTCTCAACAGTTTTACAGTCATAGCATGCTTATTAAGGAGACCTTGTATTTCCAAGCTTAGAAGCTTCACTACAAGAAAAGAATGTGTAAGAAGATTTGGTAAGATTAGTGTGCACAAGCAATGCCATGCATTAGGTACGCAGCAGAAGAAACTCAACTTGCATGTCAAGTGTGAGTCAAACTGTGACAACAATGCAAATCCATCCTTCATTTACAGTCCTTATACACTCATTGTAGGTTTAACCCATAAGCAGGTACACCAAAGGTCTTGAGGCTCCACTAGTGTGACCTAAGTTCCTATGTGAAATAGCAGCAGACAAACGTGCCTGCATATGAGGCTATAATTATGCATAACAGTTGGTTTACACCCTTGTGCATTTTTCCACCTGAATCTTTTTCCAGTTATATTATAGAAAAAAATTGCTCTTGCATGTCAATCATAAAATAATTTTTTAAATGTATGGATGCAAAATACCCATGTAAATAAACAAAATTAAAATGGAAAGTCGTTTACATACCCTTCTGCCCTCCACACAGCGCTGGAGCTCAGGCTTAGCTAGCACAGAGTACTGGCAGCCATGGGGCTGCCATGTAATTTCTCTCCAGTCGCAGGTCCTGTTGTCAGAACAGCTGAGGCAAGGGACGATCCACTGTCCTGGAAAACAGCAATAGGCTCTGTCAACACCTCCTCTGTGCTTCCAATCAAATTTCCACAAACTGCAGTAGCCTGCTTCACCTACAGGGTTTTATTATAACTTGGGATTCTTGTGGTCTCTATCAATTGTTTCTCTTTCTGAGAAGCTAAATGCACGGTTAGCGCTTGCTGACTTCTGTATTGTTGATACTGAAGGAAGAACTCATTTTTCTGTGATAGCCTGATTTAAAGCCTGTTGTGAACTTCCTCCAAAGAGGAGTGCCATGGTGACTAGGATAGGAGAAAGCTGGTTCTGGCTTTGGTTAGATCCTGAACTACACTGCATCAAAAGACTAGAAATGAGGCATGAAACCCTGATTATTCTGGACTGTAAAGTGAACGTCTCTGTGTCACCATAAATGTCAAAGGAGCTAAGGTTTTGTCTCTACCTCTGCTGCTTTGCCTCGGGCTCTGCCTACATCTTAACTAACAGAACTTTTGGCAGCATTCATTGCATTTTGCTGTTATAGTACCTCACTAACCATACACAAGTAAGATGTCCCCTGGTGCAAGTACAGAGTATGACACTGCCTTACTTCTGCAGAAGCTTGTTTTTTGCTTCTGAGAGAAACAGAATTCCTTGGCTTCTCTGAAAGTTTAGCTTATTTATGTAAAAGAGATGTTGCTGCTTTAGCTGGGAATTTACAATTGCTCCCATATGTTAGGACTGGAACACCTCTGATGTGAGGATAGGCTGAGGAGCTGGGGTAGCTCAGCCTAGAGAAAAGAAGTATCCAGGGGGACAGTATAGCTGCCTTCCAATACCTGAAGGGATCTGACAGGAAGGCCAGAGAGGGATTTTTCATAAGGATATAAGGATGTCTAGTGATAGGACAAGGGAGAATGGTTTTAAGCTGAGAGTGAGTAGGTTCAGTACCTACTGAAGAAGTTCTTCAGTGCGAGGGCGCTGAGACTCTGGAATAGGCTGCCCAGGGAGACTGTGAATGCCTCCTCCTTGAGGGTGTTTATGACCAGGTATAATGAAGCCTTGAGCATCTGAGTCTAGTTGAGAGGTGTCCCTGTTGCAGTGCTTGGATTAAATGATCTCTAAGGTCCCTTCTAACCTAAGCCATTCTATAATTCTACAATTCTATGAAAGAGTTCACTGCCAGAATTGGGATATCACTTGGTTGTTACAAATTTGAAATGATTTTCCACAAAAGGTCAAAACTATCCAGCTCCAGATGTAAATTGTGATGCACATCAAAACTAGTCAGCCACTTGTTGCCAGATACTGTGAGCTCCAGTTCAAGGCTCATTAGACACTTCTTGGCAATCTTTGTTTTATAAGCAGAAATGATCTTTTCCTGTTTAACATACTTGTCTTTGGGAGTACATCTCCTGAACAGTTTACATTTTAGTTATGTATATTATTTGAAACAAGAATGTAAAAGATATTTTACATTCAGCTTCACTTTGCCAGATGCAGTATTCTAAAGAAGGTCCTGAGGAAAAGGACCTTGGAGTCTGGGTTGATGAAAAGCTCAACATGAGCCTGCAGTGTGCACATGCAGCTCAGACAGCAACCAAGTCCTAGGCTGCATCAAGAGCAGCGTGGCCAGCAGGGCAAGGGAGGGGATTCTGCCACTTTACTTTGCTCTTGTCAGACCCCACCTGAAGTACTGTGTGCAGTTCTGGAACCCTCAGCACAGGAAGGACATGGAAGTGTTGGAACGGGTCGAGAGGAGGGCCACAAAGATCATCAGAGGGCTGGAGCAGCTCTGCTATGAGGACAGACTGAGAAAGTTTGGAGTCTTCAGCCTGGAGAAGAGAAGGCTTCAAGGGGACCTGATAGTAGCCTTCCAGTATCTGAAGGGGGCCTACAGGAAGGCTGGGGAAGGACTATCGACAAGGGGCAATGGGTTTAAACTGGTAGAGGGGAGATTTGGACTGGATGTTAGGAAGAAGTTCTTTACAGTGAGGGTGGTGAGACACTGGAACAGGTTGCCCAGGGAGGTCGTGGCTACTGCCTCCCTGGAGGTGTTCAAGGCCAGGTTGGACGAGGCCTTGAGTGAGTTGTCCTAGTGGGAGGTGTCCCTGCCTATGGCAGGGGGTTGGAACTAGATGATCCTTGAGGTCCCTTCCAACCTTACCATTCTATGATTCTATGATTCTATGATGTGTCAGAAGAAAGATGATTTCTGTCCCAGAAGAACTCCTCTGTGCATTGTGCTTAGGCTTTTTAGTCAGGAACTTTATGTCCTGATACAGCAGCATTGGATGGGTTGTGGTCCTAACTAAACCAAAGGGATATCTCCGTTGTATTGGTTATTGTATGTTTGATTTGTCCAGCGTGGTTTTATGGTATCAATATATGTAAAAACACATTCTTTGGTATTGTAAATTGTTTGTTTGTGTTTACATCACATAAGTGGAAATAAAAAATTCAAATGGATCAAAGTGTGTTCTTTTCCAAAAGTTACTTTTATTTTGAGTAGATGAACGCTTCCGTTTAGAATAAAGCATTTTAATTTTAAATAGTTTCGATGGAAACATTTTGATGCATTTTAAATCCTACATGACAGTAACACAAAGAGCAGTGGTTCACTCATTAAAACCTTTAACCAAAAATTGTCACAAACTAATTAGCTTGATTTTTAAAAATCTGCATGTATTGCAAGTGATTAACTAAATTTATTATCCATAGGCTAGTGTATACACTCATAGAAAAGAGGAAACTTTGTTTCTAGCTTTGATGAGGTGCGTGAGTTCATTTTCAGAAGAAAAAGTATTAAGTACAAACCTTTCGTGTCTCCAGCTTCACAGGTCTTGGAAACAGTCTGTGAAATCGCGGAGAGATATTCATGAGACAGAGGCTGCAAACCACAAGACTCTTCTGGACGAATTCGAGAGCCACAGTCCTGAAATAAAATGAGATCTGTAAAAATGACAGCACTGCATGCATCCATGAGACTTTAAGATCCTTTTCAAGAACATTTAAAGAGGAAAAAAGAAAGTCATTTGGGGTCGAATTTTCAATTAATTATTCCTTTGGTCATCAATATAAATGCTTAATGTGAAATTTATAACCCTGTTCCCTTTCAGACAATAGTTTTGTAACTATCCAAATCCACAATAAAGGTACAAGACACTGGAAGAAAAATTAAGGCAAAAATACATAACATTCACATAATGCCACGTTGTCTCTACTTATGGCACATTCTCTACCACAGTCTGCCCTTGCAAATCTGCCTTTTTAAAGAATTGCACATGCTTTGTACTACTGATGAGTTGCAAGCAAACTAAATGGAAACACACTGCTACTTGTCTTGGAGCCTCTGGGTCTGGAAACACTGAACAGATACAGTTAGACAATTGTTACTTCAATTAACTGCTCCTACCTCGCAGTTAAACAATTTGCAGAGGACTTTACAAGGAAGCCTCAAATTCCTGAATGTGCTGACACTGTTCTCAAGATAGTGCCATAAAATAGCTTAACAGGGATTTTCTTGCTCATACCTCTGCCTAGGGTTTTTAAACAAATAAAGATTGATTTTGATTGCATTCCTTGGACAATATCTTTAACAACAATGTCATGTGTTGGTTTTATTAGTAATCACAATCAACATGCAGATCAAACTGCCACCAATTCCTTTTGAATGTGTTGTTTTCAAAGTGTGCAAACCACAGATTTTAAAAGACATAGTCTGTGTTTCATATGTAATTCACATCTAAAACTAAAGGGTCATGAGAAATTGTGATTCACTGAATAAGACATCCCTTTCTTCTTTACTTTTGTGGGAAACCAATCCTTTAGCGTTGTGATGGTTTGGGAGTTCCCCACCCCCCCACACTTTGTAAAATGATCCAGACTAGAACTCATCCAGCTGGAAGTTAAGGAATGAAGCTCTATTTACAGCTCAGCACAATGTACAAGCAGATATATACACTATATAAGGAATATTTACAGAAATATACAAGTTAAAGACAACACAGAAACACAGCACCCCTCCCAGAAATCAGAGACTGCAGGAGGGGCTCCCAACCACCCTTCCACCTTCTCCCCACCCCTATACCTTACCCCAAGGTTTGCCTTATGCAAAAGGTGAATTAGGAGGATCAGCCAGGGGGGTTAGAAGAAAAGTGGTTAGTGAGATTACTCAGCAGAGAGGAGGAAAAGCCAGAAGCTGCTAGACTGAGACGCTGTGCCCCAGAGACTCACTCATCTATGTTTTGAGTACTTACTCTTAAACATCTCACCAAGCCTATGAGTGAAGTAGACATCATCACTGTTTCCTTTTCACAGCCCTATAGTACAATTTTCTCTATCAAAATATTCCAATTATCCTCAAACCAGTACAATCATCATTGACATACTTAACATAATGTGCAAAATCAATCTGCAGCAGCCGCACATTTACTGCAGCCCCTCCAGTACAGAATATTAAGGGCTTTTCTAACTGCCTGCAGAATTTCAAGTTTTCTTCAGGTGCTGCAGTGACATGACATCCTTCTTACCTTGCCAAAAGATGAAACATTGTATGATCTTAAGTGTGTTTACAAAAGATCACTCGTGGCAAAGATAAGAGCCAGACATGTAAACTTAAATGATAGCTCTTGCTCCTTGTCTATTCTCCTTGCAAACTTTTATTTTTAGAAGGCAGACATAAAAAGATCCTTGAAATGTCTGGTTTAGAATCAAAAGGAAAAAATCCCTCTACACCATGTATTTCAGGGTGTAGTCAACTCTTTACAAGACGTGTGTGACATTTTTTTCACCTTCACAGAAGGCTTTCTGGACACTAGCAAAATAGAAGTGGAAAAAAAAACTTTCCTCTGTACATCTAGATCACTTTCAGTCAACATCAACTGATACTTAGAGAGTAAATATTTCTGAAGTCCATCTGCCTATGAAATGAGAATTGTTTCTGTTCAGATCATACCACAGTGACCTTGATTCTTCCTAAAATTTTAGCCTGTAAGAGATCACATAGCTTTTTGAGCTTGCTACTTTACATCTCAAACTATTTTTTTGGAGCTATTAATGCATATTTTATTTTCTAGCTTTCTGATTTAACAAGAATTCTGTTTGTCTAGCTCAGCTTTTAACAACCACAGCGTATTACCTCTCAATTATGTACTTATGCATATGGAGACATATAACCATACATGCATAGTTTCATTCAGATGTAGATAAAAAAGCTCAGTTGTACATAAATATTAAAACAACTGTACCAGTTTTAAAATCATATACACGTGAGTGTGAGAGATGAAGAGTGTGAGATAATGCTTTGACCGTCTTTATGTTCTACACTTGAATGATCAAGGTTGAAATGAATGTTGTATACATAATACCATTGTAGTTGTATGCTTTAGAAAAAGAGCTAACTTAAATATTAATGGATTTTTAATTGATGTTGTGCCTTTTTACCACCTCCACCCTAGTGAAAGAATGATTATTCTGAAATTGCAGTAATTGCCTAGAGATTAACTCCCTAAGCTTTCACCAAACTGGAAGGAGTTAAAAGCAGAGAAGAGACTTTTCCCTGGGAAAAGTCATATTGAATAGGGACAAGTTGCATTTGTTTGAACAGTTGGTGCTGCAGCACTGACAGAGCACCTACATTTTTAGCATCTACAGCTGCTGCTACCTGTCATCTCAGAAAGGCATTTTGAAATAGGAAGGTAGGATTTTTAGAATTTTTATGTAATAACCAAACTTTGTTAATTCAAAGCTGTTGTTAAAACTGTCTTTTTCAGAGGAAAGTAGACTTATGCTAACGAACTGAATGCTTCGGAAGCTCTCAACCAGGATGCCTGTATCTAGGCTCTACCTTCAGCTTCGTCAGTGCCTTTATTGTATTTATCTTAAACCCCTAGTGATCAATGGGAGTGGTGGGCCCAGCACTTCAAAAAACAGGTAATTTCTGCTTAGGTACTCATATCTGAAATTGCATCCAGCCCAAATCACTGATTACTATCCCTACCAGATTAATAAAGGACCAGTGTGTATCAGAACGGTTTAAACTAAACAAGAGAACTATAACTAAGCTCAAAAGAATTCATCTTAGCATTGCTTACATATAGCCAAAATGCTGCATCTTTTTAACATCAAGAGCTCATGCCTGTCTGTGGATGAGATAAACCTCATTGACTTGTTTTTGGCAAAGAAGGGAGAAGACCTTTCCATTCATTGAACTCTGACTCTGCACTCCTTTGGTTGCCCATCAGTGTAGTAGCTCACCCTGGGGTACCACAGCCCTGCCTCATAGAATCATAGAATCATAGAATGTTAAGGTTGGAAGGGACCTCAAGGATCATCTAGTTCCAACCCCCTGCCATAGGCAGGGACACCTCCCACTAGGACAGGTTACACAAGGCCTCATCCAACCTGGCCTTGAACACCTCTAGGGAGGGAGCAGCCACAACCTCCCTGGGCAACCTGTTCCAGTGCCTCAACACCTTCACTGTAAAGAACTTCCTCCTAACATCTACTCTAAATCTCCCCTCTGCCAGTTTAAACCCATTGCCCCTTGTCCTGTCATTGCAGGACCTTGTAAATAATCCTTCCCCAGCCTTCCTGTAGGCCCCCTTCAGATACTGGAAGGCTACTATCAGGTCCCCTCGAAGCCTTCTCTTCTCCAGGCTGAAGAGCCCCAACTCCCTCAGCCTGTCCTCATAGGAGAGCTGCTCCAGCCCTCTGATCATCTTTGTGGCCCTCCTCTGGACCCGCTCCAACACTTCCATGTCCTTCCTGTGCTGAGGGTTCCAGAACTGCACACAGTACTCCAGGTGGGGTCTGACGAGAGCAGAGTAAAGGGGCAGAATCACCTCCCTTGCCCTGCTGGCCACGCTTCTCTTGATGCAGCCTAGGACTCGGTTGGCTGTCTGGGCTGCATGTGCACACTGCAGGCTCATGTTGAGCTTTTCATCAACCCAGACTCCAAGGTCCTTTTCCTCAGGGCTACTCTCCAGCCAATCACCACCCAGCCTGTATTTGTGCTTGGGATTGTGCCTACCCAGCTGCAGGACCTTACACTTGGCCTTATTGAATTTCATGAGGTTGGCCTGGGCCCACCTCTCCAGCCTGTCCAGGTCCCTCTGGATGGCATCCCTGCCCTCTAACAAGTCGACTGTGCCACACAGCTTGGTGTCATCTGCAAACTTGCTGAGGGTGCACTCCATTCCTCTGTCCATGTCACTGACAAAGATGTTAAACAGCACTGGTCCCAGCACTGACCCCTGAGGGACACCACTTGTCACTGGTCTCCAGGTGGACATTGTGCCCTTGATCACCACTCTATGTGTGCGACAATCCAGCCAGTTCCTTATCCAGACTCACCATACCATAAGGGCTTGATAAGTTTAACCTGCTTAATAGCAGCACAGATGTCACATCATCTTATGATGCTGCTGGGCTACATTATTTCTTTTGACTGTTTATATTTTAGACCTGGCAGAATGAAACTTTCTGTGAAAGAGGTAATGAAAAACACCTTTTTTTTTTTCCTGTCAGCCTTTTAGGCTTGCTTACAATTTTATTTGATCTGGCTCAATTTAAGCTGACCCAAGTTTCTCATTAAATCTTTTCATGTCCCTTTAGTCCATCTTTTTCTACTATCTTGCACATAACTAAAGTGGGATGAGAAGTGATTAAAAATGATGCTATAGAAGGAATTCTAATAAAATTAGTCAAATAGTGAGCTCATGAAACAGTGTCTTATTGCTAGGGAACAAATTGTGAGCAGATGGATTAGTTCCACTCTATCAACTTTATTAATATGGCAGTAATAAATGAAGGAACAGTTGGCATATTGACTTCCGTTCAGCTGTCTCCCACCGTCTGGCTGCATTATCCAGTGATAGATGAATCTCCAAAGATTCAGAGATTCAAGCTGATTCAGTCCAACACCCAAATAGCTCTAGGATGCTCTCACAAGGAACGAGGCAGGCTCCCAAGAAACTTCACTTCTCTGCTGCCTTTGGCTAGGAAATAATGACTACTATTGTTCATGGAGCAAGACAGAGATGAAGACAATGCCTACATCAAAAGACTCACAAATCCATTAAACAGAAAATACAGGATTAATGAGTTGAATTGATGGAGTAATGTGTCCATGTGCAGCAGATATGTTTTAAAGAAACTGCCATCAATATGTTTTGTAGGGAACCTAATGTGTTCCGTCTGTAAACATGGGGTTATATTTCCCCAATGACCTCAAAGGCACTGTCACAAAAAAACCCAAACACATGAAAAGGCTATGAGATGCTCAGTTCCACGCAGATCTGGTTGGGGCCATAAAAACTCTCTAGGAGCCTAGGCACTCACAGGGTTGGAACATGCAGCGTGCAGACATCGGTAGGAGACACGGAGTGATAGGAAAAGCTGAGATACTGGCCATATTGCCAAAGCACGGTGAAGGCATCAGGGAACTGTATGAAATTTGGGCAAAGTGCAGCCATCAGTTTAAACTGCTTTCAAGTTCTTTCTGCTATTCATGTAATTGTGGTAAATTCTATTGTTTCATCTTCACAGTATCACAGTAGCACAGTATCACCAGGATTGGAAGAGACCTCAAAGATCATCAAGTCCAACCCATCACCACAGACCTCAAGACTAGACCATGGCACCAAGTGCCATGTCCAAACCCGCCTTGAACACCACCTCTCTGGGCAGCCCATTCCGGTAGCCAATGACTCTCTCAGTGAAGAACTTTCTCCTCAAGAAATCTTAAGAATCTTAAGAATACACACATACTATGAATTGTAGGATTTTTCTCTCTCAATCACAAATTTCTGCACATAAATCTTTGGGGGGAATAATGCCACATGCTTTAACCAGTGACAGAAAAAATGTAATATCTGTACAGTAGGTTTTTTTTGTTTCACTTGCTAAAGAACTTTTAAAAATCCCAATAGGTGTCTCTCTACAAAGACAACAACCCCAAACCAGATACAGATTATATGGACAAATAAGTTCTAACCTGACACTGGAGCAGATACAAAGTGGCTTCCTCTCTGCACTGAGAATAATATCCTCACAGAAAGCTATGAAACTGTTTGGAGGAATAAGTACAACTTATAAAGAGTAAACAATGCCATTTTCACACCACTATTTTATTATCTTTTAGGTGTGTGGAGAATATAAAAGAAACCATTCAATCTATGAAGGATTTTGATTCAATTCCCTTTTACATCATATTATTATTGCATATGCTGTCAGTCAGACTTTCTATCTGCCTTCCTGCTCACAAAGAGTCAGTAATTTAAAGTTCTACATTTGTGAACCACAGAAAAAAATATCCACATGAGGACTAAAAGCGACTCTCCATCTAACAAAGACTTGCAAATTATGATTCTGAACAGCTCAGAGAAGCAGCAAAATTAGTTGAAGCAAGACAGCTAAATGTGAAATCCAATTCCAGTAAGAATAAAATATTGTAAACATGTTTTGGAAAATATTTCAAGCTGTACCTAAAGCTAATTACAGATTTTTTTAAATTTTTGGGTTTTTTAAAGTATTTAAAGTTGAAATGTGCATGGATTTTTCAATCGCTTTCTTAGTAAACCTGTTTTCCTAATGCAACTAACTATATTTTTTTCCAAACAACAACAGTGATGATTTCCAGGTTGTATGCTCTGTAAACTAAAAATACAAAGTAAGAAAAAAAGAATGAAAAGAATTTAGTTTTTCTTCCTCCCTCATATCAAAGATAAAACAGGAACGAGGAACAGCCGATAAAGAGATAAGTGTTTTGCTATTTTAGGTTCTGGTGGGTTGTTAATTTAGACAGTCAGGTGCTAATGTGGGCCTGGATATTTCTAGAACCACATCAGTTTTGGATTCCAGCCTAGTCCTCCTCTTCCCAGTGCAAACCCTGAACGTGAAGCGATTTTAATTTTGCCGAGTTCACTGTCTGAAAATGGGGAATACCTTGAGACAACCATGTGCTTTAATAGTGCAGATATCAAAGGAATTATTAGGTATTAGTGGTTCTCTCTCAGTAAAGTNAATCTTACAGTGTTGTGACTGTTTCTAACAGCATTCTTTTCTACCCTCTTATGCTCAGAGTATCTGGCATTCACAGTTTATACTGCAGAGAGGTCCATACGCTACACCTTTCTATGTGCAGGAGGTGTTTGAGCTCTACCCTTGCCCCTTGGGTTTTAGACTAAGAACTTTATATCCCAGCCATGATGAACCAAGCAGAATTTGTCAGAGTGAACAGCTATCACTACATTCAGAAAGTATGAAAGAGCATTACTGTTCATTCACACTGAAATTGAAACACTCTGACAATGAATGCTACACACTGAAAAAAAACCCCACATTTTTAGCCAAGGACTTGGTCCAAAGAGCTAAAGAGCTATTAAAACTGCATTTCACTGTAGCAAGGCTTGCAGATTGGAACTTGGTGTTTCAAGTTGTACCATTATCAAAAACACTTCTTTCTCATTTTCAGCACCAAATCCTGTATATCTTGTATGAACATAAATTAATTTTAATTAAGGGGTTTGGGTGTGCTAATTCCAAAGACAGATTTATGGTGTTTGAGCCTAGTTCACAAGTCTGTCTCTTAATTTCTGTATCAGTTTGGGCAGATGAGTAGGGTGGGATGGAGTTCCTAGTTCACCCAGCTGCTACCATCCTCCTAAGTTTCTTTTAGTGAACATAGGCAAGACCGCTCATAGTTCATCAGAACTGTGCTGGTCAGCCCTTTCAGCTATAAGAATTCAAAAACCTCTGTCACAAGTGCTTGATCTGATAGGTGTGCTCAGTAGATGCCACCAGGTGGTTCCTGGTGAGATTCTGTCCAGTTGGTACTTTCTTTTCCAATTTCCTTTTGTGCAATCTGATATCCCTGCAATAGAGTAGTACATTGTCCTTACCTCAGCTAACAACTCTGTCTCCTGGGCTCTTTTTCCCTGTCAGTGGTGGTGGGCTTGTGAGGGAGGGCTCTGTCAACCCAGGACAATGAGAAAAGAAAAGTCACTTTTTTTTTTCCCAGTAAAATATTAATGATGAATAGCAAGTTAGTGACTGTCAAACAGGATGCAAAAGTACTAAGTTCTGCAAGTCCAGATCAGTAGGAGTACTTGATTTGATGATGATGATGAAGAAGAAATATATAAATTGGAATGTTGGAATTTCCTTTCTTGGTCTAAACTGAGTTTAAATTAGTCCAAAATGAGCCATGCATAGACTGACATCAAGATTTCAAGAAGTGTTACATTGGGAAAGTAGAAAAAAAAAAAAGCCAGAGAAATAATAAATAATTTGGCTAAATATAATCATCAAGTAAGCTATAAAATGTTATTCTTTTATTTATATTATGTTTGCTACAGGGTGAATATAAATGTCTTTTAAGGAATTAGTGCAGACACTGTTTGATGCTGAAATTATCCTCCAAGGCATGCTAGAAGAGGCTCAGAAACACTAAGTGGAAGACTTCTGATACTGTTTTCTCAGCCAACGCCAAAGACCCCAACAAGTTCCTGCCTTTTATGTAAAGACAAAGTTTACATGTGGGTGGAGGCTTCACACAAATGAGAAGCACACTTGTGTCTGGAGACAACAGGATGTACTTCCTTCTGCATATTTACTATCTGCATTGATGCATGTTTGAAAAACCTGAGCACATGGCCAGCTTCAGGCAGCCACACACTTTGATGTTGTTTGTCATTAATGGTGTCCCGGGGAACACAAAAGGCCCAAGGCCTGAAAGCAATTGTGTTGAACAGTCCAGTCGTTGAACTCAACTTCCAAGAGACAAAAAAACCTCCTCTCCAAAAAGCAATATTCCTGGTGAAAGGACCTATGCATCCTCTACAGTAAGAGTGGTACAAATGGTTTGTCTGTGCAATACTCAGTCTGCAGTAAAAAAATCACCCAGATATAGACAGTCAGAGAGACACAGGAGTGTATTGTGGGGCCAGACCTCAGCCTGGGGACACCCATCCTGTGGAAAGTGACTGCTGCTCCCCTTCTGAAAGGTGCCAAGAAGAAAGAGGCATGTGAAATAGAGTTGCACTGGTTGCAAAGCTCCTATTCTAGGGAGGGATGATCTGTAAGTCTGTGTTTGCCCAGCAGCTCACTGGGAAACAGGTTGCAACAGCTGGCAGCCCTGCAAGCACCAGTCTGATCCATCTGGTTTTGGTTTTGTTTTTTAAAAGGGGCCTTTGATGAAGAGTCCACCTCTGACAAAAGGTCCATACTTTTCTGGCCAAATATCAGACCCTTCTCTTATTAAGACATTCAGATGTTATAAGTGAGTCAAGATACAGGTTCAAAGATCTTGGAAGACAGGGAGAATTTACATGAATCTTTCTAATAGCAAACAGCAAATATTTTACAAACAAATCTATTACCGATGTAAAGTATAGAACCTTCTTCCATACCCCAAGAAGTATGGAGGTTAAATCTAAGAAGGTGTAAATGACACTTGAGAAAGTCTGTGCAAATGCCCAAGACAAAAGGACAGTGATACTTACACTCAGAAGATGCTGTATAAGCCTACAGTAGTCCAGAAGGGAGGATTATGACTTTTAGTCTATTATGTACAAAAGAGAGTGAAACAATGTGAAGATTTAAGTGGTGAGGTTTTTTCCATCTTTCTTTCTCCACAGTTGAAAGCTTCAGTAAAAATACAATACTTAAAAGGGAATCAGTCAATGTCATTTGAGATTAAAGTTTCTCGGACAATGCACACAATGAAGACTGTATCAAAACAGAACTATATTTATAGAGAGTATCTGGTTACCATTTATACTTGCCTTTCACCACACTGTGGTTTACCATGAAAAGAATGAAGTAATAAAGGAATTATTTGAGTTGAAAAATCAATACCCATTTCATTCAAATGAATGTTTGGGTTACAATATTTTCTTACCTTCAAAAAGCTATGTCCAGAAATAAACTTTACATAGCACCGGACCCTCATTTAATATACACAGCTGGGAGACAAGACTAGACAGGCAAATTTGTTTTCCTAGAACTCTAACAAATCTGGCCATGCAGTCATTTATTTTCTAAACTATAATGGTGTCAGAATTGACTCTAATGAACTTGCAGCACACTTTCTGCTATAATCACAGAAGTGAATTTCATGGATTTTTATTAATCATGATCTTTTTTTATAAAGACACTGATTAAAGGTTTGCCTTCTGGTCTGCAGCAGACTGAGAATGTAGTCTCCTTACAGCTTGATGGCTTACTGAACAGCAGACTGCATGCAGGTAGCTTTCACACTTGGACAGAAACAGATTGCATGCAGTTAGTGCCAAATGAGCAGACTGAAGTCAGAATGCTTTCTGCAACAGCCTGCTCACAGTAATTTACTACTGGATGTCCTTTTCATTCAGCTAATCAAGCAGCCACTAGTTGAACGAGGCCTCTCTCACAAAACCCAGATAATTAGTTCTGAACACTGAATAATGTTCTTAGTGAGGATGTTTATTCTACTGCACAAGACATGGTAAGTGATGCTGAGATAAAGCCTTACTTTCATCAATATTGAAGTCATATTAGCACAGAGATGGAGCACAGTGGAAACGGGGAAAAAAACTCAACAAACCCCAAACTTTCAAAAATTTAAAGTTTGGCTCCCCTAACAATATATTAAGGTAATTAATTATCAGTTATTAATCAGCTAAGTTCCCCTGACCTACATAAATAGTTTTATACAGCAATCTACTCTCCCTAGCAGACAGATGTCTGAAAGATCTCTGTGCTTCACTTCAGTTCTGCAGTGCAATGAGGAGGCAGACACTGCAGCCAGAAATAAAACCAAATCAAAGTGATCAAAGTTGTTCCTCCTGAAATGTCAGAAACTTGTTAACCACTGTTTTTTCTTGCAAGGACAGAGGCTACATTTAAATCTAAGCAGTGTTCCAGGCACAGGTGGGGACTCAACCTTCAGCACTTCAAAGAAATAACTCTGTAAAGAGTTAAGGGCTTCTCCGTCTTTTCGTATGTATTTTAAGTCGACCTATGAGGCCTTTTGTGTTTAACTTTCTTGTGTCCACTAATAAAATTAATTGCTTTAAAGTAGATTTCTAGACATGTGGAGCAATTTTTTTTTCTTCAGCAAATAGGTATGAACACTTTTACATCCAATAACTAAACCCTCCCACATTCCCATTGTTTTATGGGTATTATTTGATTGCAGGTAATGCCCCTTGAGCAGCTCTGAACGCATGGATTGAATATTATCTTATTGTTTCAGTATTTTTGACTAGACAAATGACAGTCTAGCTGGTGGATTTCTCTTGGCCTGCCCACACTCCTAGACATTAACCTGCTACTTTTAATTTCTACTCTTCCTCAGTAAGATACTAGGTATCTTGCAATAAGAATTTTACTCGGAGTGTTTGCCCAGTAGTAAAATCTTGAACCAGACACAAGCAGCCCGGATTTCTCCCAACAAGAGCTCTTTTCCACATGCCAAAATGCTGTCAGAACTTACTGTGGAGAGACTAAGATCCTGGCCCTGCAGTAGACTTGGCTGTTGCAGAGAACAAGAACTTTGAGTTTGAATCAGATTACACACAAAAGGACTGAGATAATGGAAGGGATCCCTTCCATCAATCCTGAATTACAGTCTGTTATGACATAGTATACATTAAATATCATTATATATTGTGTATGGTAACCTATATTAGACACAAGATAGATAACCTCCAACAAAGGTTAAATTAACTATTAGTGCAAGGATGCTGTCATCTTGCTTATATTTCTTTTAATATATATAATTGCATATATATACAAATTATAATTTTATATATATAAATCATAATTTTTATTCCTCCTTCCACAGCCTTTCTACAGCCTTTCTATCATTTGACAACAGTAGAGAGTCATTTATAGAAATACACACATGTGGAGTAATCTTGCTGCTCTGATTCTGCCATACTGATCTTTATCCTTCAGTAATAGCCTTTCTCTGATAAAAACGGCAGTTCAGCATGACTGAATCAGGGGAGGATAATTCAGGAAAAGCATTCATGTTTTATAACTTCTTATTTATTTTTTTTTTTTTTTCATATTATCAACATGAGAAAGTGAGAAAACTCGAGGGAAGGTCTGAAAGGTGAAAAGGAAAAGAGAAGGATACAGGTTGCATGGACAGTAGGTTGTTTTCTTAGTGCACATAGCTGTCTAGATGTGCCATGTTACGACAGAGAATGGAATTGCTTAAATAATTGCAGAAAATTGCTAAGATATTTGGAAATACTGTGAAATGCCTCTATTTTAAAATGTTGAGCTTGCCTGCTGTTGTGTTGAAAGAATAACATAGAAGGTAATAAATCAAGATTGACTGCTAGTCTGAAAGTACTGTGTTACTATTTCCATAACAAGTGAACAAAAAAGAAAATATGTAGTGAATAAATTCTAGCTTATAATTTTGCACTGTGAAGCATCTATGCAAAGACAGATCTTAATATACCATCACAGAGAGATTATGGTGATGAAATAACCGCATTCTAGGCTGATGAACTTCAGCATCTAGTATAGCGGGGAATGAAAAGGTACAGAGGTCCAGCAAACCGCCTCAAAGCAGCTGTGAAAACCCAGACACACAGAGGTTCCAAGCAGCCTTCATGTTACCAAGTTCAGTGGCATTGGAATTCTGCTTTCTCCTGGTAAAACAGTATAAACTCCTTCAATATAGTAGAGTGCAAATGCAAAGCCTGAATGTAATGAGACTCGAATGTTCTGTAGGCATTTCTTGTAAAGCAAAAAAACTGCCTTGGTCCCCTTCTGCCTTTCTCATTGTGATGGTTTTGGAGTTACCAGCACCCCCTCACTTTGTAAAATGACCCAGACTAGAACTCAGTCGGTTGGAAGGTAAGGACTGAAGCTCTATCTACAGCACAGCACAATATACAAGCAGAGATATACACTATAGACAGGAATAGTTACAGAAATAGACAAGTTAAAGGTAATACAGCAACACAACTCCCCTCCCAGAAATCAGAGACCCCAGGAGGGGCTCCCAACCACCCTTCCACCTTCTCCCCATCCCTATACCTTACCCCAAGGTTTGACTTACGCACAAGGTGAGCTTGGAGGATCAGCCACGGGGTTAGAAGAAAAGTGGTTAGTGAAGATTAATCGGTAAAGAGGAGCCAGAAGCTAGACTGCCTGAGATGCTGTGCCCCTAGAGAGAGACTGACTGAGACTGACTTATCTAATGTTTTTCATTCTTTTTCCCAAACATCTCAGCAAGCCTATGAGTGAAGTAGACATCATGATGTTTTCCTTTCACAGCCTATAGTGTAATTTTCTCTATTAAAATATTCCAGTTAGCCTCAAACCAGCACACTCATCTTCCAGTAAATGAATTTGTGAAGTTAGTCCTGAGTTAAAGCCAAACATAAGAGGTATTATCATTATTTGTCAGTGGTGGTGCTCCCATGAAGAGTTACTACAAAGTCAGTGCTCCTTTCCAAAGGAATGGAATTAATCCAGGTCCTCATCACTAGAAATAGTTTCCAAGTTTTTTAAAGTTCAGGATTTTCTCAGTAAAGGGACAAAACCACATCCAAAATTAAGTCTATAATATGCTCTTTCCCTATTGACAGACCCCTACCACTAGGACTTAGACAGAACTCATTGCTTCTTTCCAGGAAGAAGTCTCTTTCAGATAGTCCTTACCTACTTTGAAGGTTGTTTTTTATAGGTTAAGGAATACTTTTAAAAGAGTTCAGACTGGCAGGCTGAGAATTTAAAATGAATGAAAAACAAACATACACACACAAAAAACCAAAACAAAAAAAAAACCCAAAACAAACAAACAAGTGCATTTTTAAAACTACTGTATATTCATTTTCTGTGCTGTTCATATTATCCTATCACAAAGTAACAAATCATAATATTTACAGAGTAGCTTCTATATTTAAACTGATTTTGGACAAGTTATAGTGTGTTTCACACCTAAAGGTAGGGAACAGTCACAAACGTATGTGACTGGAGCAAAGCTTCAAAGGTGAGGGGTGAATTTCTATTTCATAGAGACTAAAGACAGAGCCTTCAGTCTTATCACTAGTGGGTGTATTTTTCAACTGTTTATTTATTTTAAGAACTGTATTCCTAAAAGATGATAAATATGTGGATGAAGGGTAAAGCTTCAAGGGCATATAAAGAAAAAGTAAAAATACCCAAACCCACAAATTTATATTTTAATAAAACTGCTATAGGAAGAGTAGTTTTGATGCTCATTTTCCTTCATTGCCAGTCTTTTTCCCCCTCTTCTTTCACTTCCTTTTCCAAAGCAAGCCTTTAACCAAAATTCACATTACCTCTATCATGGCTTGACCCTTTATTGGTAAGAGTTTGAGGAGTTTTCAGTGAGTAAAAAGCCAGATTTGGCACAGGTCAAATAATTTAGGAAGATATGCTTTTATTCCATTGAAATATGTGTATAGAATATCTAGCAGCCCACAAGTCTTTAACTTCCTAACATCACACTCATCTTCAGATACTCCGCAGTCACAAAGCAGTACCACATTTACACCAGCAGGTTTGAACTACACCCATCTCATGTGTTAGTGGATGCAAGCAACATCCTGCAAAAAAGAGTTTGCACCACTTCTCTACCTCCTGTGAACAACAGACTCATGCATGAGTTGTCATGAGTTTTTTATCAGGATTACTGAGGATGCAAATTACACAGGACAGGTTTCATCCGATCAGATGTTAACAGCTGAAACACAGACACTATGCCTTTATAACTAAACCATTCAGACAACTGAAACAGGTAATCAGAACAGATAAGCTGAACTGTGCCTCTGAACTTATCATTTTGCCCAGCTGATTATAAAGACATCCAAAGGAACAAGTTCAGTTGCAGAACTCCACACTGATGAAAACAGAAGTTAGGCAAGACGGAGCCCAGTCACAGAAAACAAATTGAGGAAACATCACAGAAGACTTTCCCTTCCATCCTTCTACTGTATTTTTGCAGAGAGTAGGGAGCAAGAAAATATTTGGGATAGGGGGTCAACATAAGCTGTCAATTACCAGAGCACCCTGCAGAAATATACACCGTAGCTCTTCAGATACTGTACCACCTCTCTTGCAATTCATTGTCAGATGAATTTTTCAAGTCTTCTACAAAATACAACTGATACTACTGTCTTGATACTTCCTACCATCTAAGCAGTAGACAGCAGAAGATACTATTAATATTCTCTTCTACAACAAACCAAATATAAAAGTTAATGGGCCATAATACACAGCAATTTCCTCTACAATCTGTAGCAGAAGCAAAAAACATATAAGCTTGAAATGGGCTTTGGAAAAAGTTCATAGTAGGCAACAAGCCACAATAATGAAAAACAACTTTGAAGCTAAACTCTTTTCAGTATCTTGCTTTCAAAGGGAACAAGGAAAAGTATTCTGAAGAGATTATACTCTTTCACATTTCTTTTTCACTGGATTTATGTGTTTTTTCCAGGCTCCTGTCTAAAGATGATTATTTAATTTATTGTAAACTAGAAAAGAAATAATCAAATTCCTATTGAGAGTAGTATACCTTTAATCCATGATTCAGTTTTCCTCTGCTTTTTGCTGAGAACAGCCACAAAATATGGAATTATTGAAGTAGAACAAAACAACTGCAATGCTCCATTTTCATTTTCTGCTCTCTCTAGCAGAAGACTTTGTATTTATGAATGACCCTTTCAGACAGAGTCTGGTCCATAATGCTTCATCTTAATTTGGCCTGTCAGGCATTCCGACTCTGTCGAATCAACAGAAAAGAACACAATTTCTTTCCCAATCTCAGCCTTAGTGTAAAGAATTATTGAAAAATACGTGGGTGATGTATTGACTCTGCACTCCTGGATTTATGCCTGGAAAAAAATTTCTGAAAATGTGCCTTAGCTGAGGGCAACACAATTTCACCTATCTGCACCAAATGTCAAAGTTGCACAATCAATCCTAATGCTATTTTGGCCTTCCAGAGTTTTTGCCAGCAGGATCTTCCCAAACAGAACTGAGTTGACATTTTCAGATTTTGCTGGTTATTTTTGAAGGTTTATCTAGGTTTTACACAATAAATTTTATGACTAAAATAACAATTTTTGGTGGCTAGACCAAACCTAGATGCAATAATTGAGACTATTTGATCTCTCACTTACTACAAAGAAGGAAGCCTTGAGCCTTCTTTGCCTGATTAAAACATTAGTAAGGCAAAGTGGAGCGTGCATAGTTAAAATCTGTAACACCATGTCACAAGAGGTAAGAAGACAGCCAAACCTATGCTTGCTTAAAGATGTACAAGCATGTGTGCAACCAGTCTACATTTTCAGAAACAACCACATAGATTCTGCTTCAAATAAATTAACAAACATCTTGTAGCCAGGAGGAGGTTGCTTGCTTCTCTCAGGCAACCAGCACCAGAACAAGAGGACACAGACTCAAGCTGCACCAGGGGAGGTTTAGGCTCAAGGTGAGGAGAAAGTTGTTCACTGAGAGAGTCATTGGCTACTGGAATGGGCTGCCCAGGGGGGTGGTGGAGTCAGCGTCCCTGGAGGTGTTCAAGGCGGGTTTGGACGTGGCACTTGGTGCCATGGCCTGGTCTTGAGGTCTGTGGTAATGGGGTTGGACTTGATGATCTTTGAGGTCTCTTCCAACCTTGATGATACTGTGATCTTGTCAAGATCTGTTCAGATATTCTGGTACCAATGTGTTAATACGTGTTTCTGAGATGAAGAATGTGGTATGATTAACATTGGAAAAAGTAATAATTTCACATGTTGCATGTGGTAACAGGTCTTCTTTTTTGTTTGTTTGTTCTAGCTGCTTCTTTTTTTTTTTCCATTTCTATCCTAGTTCTGTTCTGTTGTTTCAGAAGAACAAAGCTCTATGTATTCTGACTTTGTTCAGCATGCCAGAGCTTAGTATAAGCTTAACATATGTGCCACAGCTGATGTTAATAAACAGAAATGTCCCCTAAAGTAGTTTTCCATATTAGGTCTGCAACAGATGTTTTACCTCTTTGTGTGTCCTTGGACACTAGCCATTCCATAGGATTCTGAGATACAATTGGAGTCATGTGCTGAAAACACGTTTTGTTCAGCAATTGTATCTTTCCTTCACCAGGAATGACTACAAATATCAGAAGAAAAATGTTATCCAAACTGGAAAAATATTAATAATTTGCTTTCATTGCACATAATTGATCAGAAATGCAGAAAAAAAAATTAAACTCCAAGACTATGACAGTAACAAAGAAGTTGTATTTGTTTGTTGTATTTGTATTAATGAATCGTTATGTAATGGAAAACAGAGACATTTTCAGACAACATACTTTACTTGCTAGCAAAGGGATCTCAAACCATATATTGCTGCCTGAACGTTTCCCCAGAAATTTAGCTTAACCAATAATCAATAAATTTTGGAGAAATCTTTGTTTGCAGTATCAGATTTATCATACTCCAAGTGAGAAGAAAAACAATTTTGTTTGAAATGCCCCCTTTCATCCAAAGGTAATTGCTGTGTATGAGAAGACATACTGTTACAAGAGGTAAGTAACTTTTACCTCTTGTAAATACAAATACAACAATTTGTAAATACATATAAGATGTATATATAAATACAAATAACTTTACCTCTTGTAAATACAAATACAATTTGTAAATACATGTAAGATGTATATATAAACACAAATAATTTTACTTCTTGTAAACACAAATACAACAATTTGTAAATACATATAAGATGCATATATAAATACATATAATTTTATCTCTTGTAAATACAAATACAAAAATTTGTAAATACATATAACATGTATATGTAAAGACAAATAACTTTACCTCTTGTAAATACAAATACAACAATTTGTAAATACATATAAGATGTATATGTAAGGACAAATAACTTTACCACTTGTAAATACAAATACAGTTTGTAAATAAATATAACTTGTAAATAAATATAATTTGTAAACAAGATGTATATATAAATACAAATATTTTTACCTCTTACAAATACAACAATTTGTAAATACATATAAGATGTATATGTAAAGACAAATAACTTTACCACTTGTAAATACAAATACAGTTTGTAAATAAATATAACTTGTAAATAAATATAATTTGTAAACAAGATGTATATATAAATACAAATAATTTTGCCTCTTGTAAATACAAATACAACGATTTGTAAATAAATATAACATGTATATATACATACAAATAACTACCTCTTGTAAACGCAAATACAACAATTTGTAAAGACATATAACATGTATATATAAAGACAAATAACTTTACCACTTGTAAATACAAATACAACAATTTGTAAATAAATACAACTTGTAAATAAATATAATTTGTAAACAAGATGTATATATAAATACAAATAATTTTGCCTCTTGTAAATACAAATACAACGATTTGTAAATAAATATAACATGTATATATACATACAAATAACTACCTCTTGTAAACGCAAATACAACAATTTGTAAAGACATATAACATGTATATATAAAGACAACTTTGCCTCTTGTAAACACACATACAACAATTTGTAAATACATATAACATGTATATATAAAGACAAATAACTTTACTTCTTGTAACAATGTGTCTTCTCGTGCACAGCAATTACCTTTGGATAAAAAGGGGCCATTTCAAACAAAATTGTTTTTTTCTTCTCAATTGGAGTATAATAAATCTGATATTGCAAAGAAAAAGGATTTCTCAAAAATTTATTGATTATTGGTTAAGTTAAATTTCTGGGAAAACATTCAGGCAGCAATATATGGTTTGAGATCCCTTTGCTAGCAAGTAAAATATGTTGCCTGAAAATGTCTCTGTTTTCCACTACATCACAATTCATTGACTTAAATTATATAGACACCGTAGCTTGCTTTGAAGAGTGGAATGAAGTAGTTACTTCTTTTGGGTTTATACTTCAATGTAGAGCATAGAAGTCTAGATTTGTTTCAGTTGAAAGGACCTTTATGATCATTGTGTCCAGCTGTTAACCAACCACCACCATTGCCATGTCCTGAAGTGCCATGTCTACCTATTTTCTGAACACGTCCAAGGATGATGACTTCAGCAGCTCCCTGGGCAGACTATTCCAATACCTTTACTCTTTTCCAGGATATTTTTTCCTAATATCCAATGTAAAACTCCACTTGCACAGCTTGAGGCCATTTCTTCTCTCCCTATTGCTAGTTACTGGAGATCATAACACCATAGTTTGTTGACCTCCTACAAACTCATAATTCTTCAGCAATCATAAATGAAGCCTTTATTCTTGGGCCCAGCTTCATTTTGAGTTAAATCTGTATCATGAGTTTGTCTTCGATTCTGTGACTTCCTTTTTCTAGCTCCACTTTCATTACCCTAACATCCATATGCATGGTTATACGACTCTCTAACAGAATGTTTACTGGATCAAGACCAAGGAAAACTCTCCTTGTTCTAAAGATGGCTTCCATCCCAAACTCTATTAGCTACAAATAATTGCTTCCTAAATTGCTCACTTGGCAAGGAACAACTTGGTTTAAAACCCTCTTGACTGTTATCTTTTGCATTTGTGAAGGAGATTTCTGGCAATAAGACTCTAAATTATACTTCTCGTTTCACAGCTTTAAAGCTGAATGGAAAAATAAGAAAGCTTAGATATGTGAAATACAGATAGAACAAATCATTAACAGTTCTGTTTGTTTCCAATTTAGCTAAATGCAGCATGGTGCAGCTTTTTTTTTTTTTTAAAAAAAAAAAAAGAAAAAAAAAAAGAGAGAGTCTAAATTCTAAGAATCACAGGCATGCAAAAGCAGGAAAGAAACCCATGAGCAGAGAAACCCATGAGATTATCAAGTTCATCCTCCCTTACTGAGGGAAGATTAGGCTTACCAGCAATTTTACTCATCTTAAATTCTTCCAATGAAGGGCATTCAACAACATAGCTAAAAAAGGTTGGTAGGAGCCACATAATCTGTTAGTCATGAAATGTTAAGAAATTGTGATGGGTGAAAGGAAGGAGCAATAATATGCATGGCCAAATATCTGGTTTCCATTAATTATTTCTTCTTTACAGGAACTTCCTTTGTTCAATAGGTGGATCTACAATAACTAACCATTATTAGAAAGAAATTAAATCACAGGGCAAAAAGCAATTCTCTACAGATCTGCAAATTTAATCTTAACTCAAAACAGCGTGGTAGAGAAGAGACATCAACATGAAAAAAAGTGAATCCAGAGTTTTCAATCAAAAAGAATAAATCAAAAGATCTGATAGCAGAAAACTCTATTTATTCTCATTTCAACTAAAAATGCATAAAAATATGGATTAAAGATACTGATAACTAATTCCAGTTACTTCTACATGAATATGTCCAGTTAGAACTCTTTTGAGTGGAATTTTTTAGTAAATATGATGTGAAGGAGTATATGGTATTCTTTGAACCTTCAGCCTGGAGAAGAGAAGGCTTCGAGGAGACCTGATAGTAGCCTTCCAGTATCTGAAGGGGGCCTACAGGAAGGCTAGGGAGGGACTATTGACAAAGTCTTGTAATGATAAGACAAGGGGCAATGGGTTTAAACTGGTAGAGAGGAGATTAAGACTGGATGTTAGGAGGAAGTTCTTCACAGTAAGGGTGGTGAGGCACTGGAACAGGTTGCCCAAGGAGGTTGTGGTTGCTCCCTCTCTGGAGGTGTTCAAGGCCAGGTTGGACGAGGCCTTGAGTGACCTGTGCTAGTGGGAGGTGTCCCTGCCTATGGCCAGAGGTTGGAACTAGATGATCCTTGAGGTCCCTTCCAACCTTACCATTCTATGATTCTATAAACTCCTCCAAAATGTCACAGCAATAGTAGAGAAGCAAGGTTAGTTTTTATTATTTGTATGTGATGGAAGTAAGCACTGGTTTACAAAACTGTGAATAATAATGTTAAAGAATTACCATCATGAGCAAGAAGAGAAAATCAGTACTAATGAATGCACTCCCTCTTTTTTGTTGAAATAATTTGTTTGAGAATACTAGGATATATCTTGTCCATATTTAGCTTCACACTAACACAAACTTGACACAGCTTCTAGCTTGATGAGCAGGAAATGGCAATCTGGCTCAACAGACAATGCTCCTGCTGTTCAGTGCCAACGGTCCCGAGGTTGAAACCTAGCTGCAGTCATACGTAGAATAGACAGTAAGTCCAATCCCCAAGTAGAACTAGAGTCCCTGCTAACTGGTTATATCCACTTGTATGTCTGACTGCCAACTGGCAGGCACAAAGTATTTGTAGTATTTAGCAAAGCAGAAATGCTACAGTCAACTCAGACTGTTAAAGGCATGTGGCATTTTGCTAGATGCAATAAAAGTACTCCCTGCTCTGCTCTATGGGATGCATGTACAGGACATGGGGAAAGGTACATTCACAGAAATGACAAAGAAATGAATACATTATAGGATGCTTTCTGGCTTGAAATGTGCCCCATGTCCTTCACTGAGCCTTCACTGCAGTGATCCATGCAGCTGAGATATTCTCGATAGCCTTTGTACTCAGATAAGTTTCACGGACTCCAGATCCGTGGACTTTCGCCATACTTTAAGTTGGAACAGGCTTTTGGAAACTCAAAGCAGAAAAAGATATAACTCACATTCAGAGGGGTCCTAAGTAATTTAAATTCAAAACACTGCAATGTGTTAATTTTATTTTGAAATATAGCAGAGAGCTAGTTTATCCCATCATTTGGTTAACATCCTTCTAGTCAAGGATGTCCAAACAAAAGGTTTGAATCTTTTCTGGAATGAACAAACAGTAGAATCTTCTCAGCGAATCCAGCTTTGTCTGATATTCCTTCTTGCAGCCTCCACCAATGTCATACTATCAGAGAATCACAGAAGCATAGAATGTGGGATTGTAAGGGATCTCAAGGGTCACCTGGTCCAACTTTTCTTGGCAAAACCACTGTCTAGATAAGGTGGCCCCCAGCACCCTGTCCATTTGAGTCTTAACTGTGTCCAATATTGGGGAATCTACTGCATCCCAGGGGAGACTATTCCTATGGCTGATTGTTCTCACTGTGAAACCTTTTCCTTTTATATCCAATAGGGATCTCCTCAGAAGTAATTTGTACCCATTACTCCTTGTCTTTTCCATGCAACTTATAAAAAGGGAATTTCCATTTTCTTTGTAGCCACATTTTAAATACTGGAATGTGGTGATAAGGTCTCCCCATAGCCTTCTTTTCTCAAGACCGAACAAACACAGTTATCTGTCTTTCCTCAGATGGGAGGCTTTCCAGACCTTTCATCATCTTTGTGGTTCTTTTCTGGACACTCTCCAGCTTGTCCTCATCTTTTTGTACAGAGGAGACCAAAACTGAACACAGTATTCCAGGTGTGGCTTGACAAGGATGAGGGCTAATGACTTCATCTCTGCTGGTGATGTTTTTGTTGATGCAACCCTGTTGGCTTTATATGCCACTGCAGCACACTATTCATAACTCATAATGAGTTTGTCATCCTGTAGTACTCCCAGGTCCATTTTCACAGATCTGCTCTCCAGCCAGGTAGATGCAATCCTAAACAGCACTCCCGGATTATGCTTTCCCAGGTGCAAGACCTTACACTTGTCCTTGTTGAACTTTACAAGGTTCTTAATTAGCCCCCTTCCAGCTTATCCAGGTCTTCCTGCAAGGTGGCTCTCCCTTTCAAAGTGTCTACTTCCCACTCAATTTGACATCAGCAGCAAATTTCATCAAACCTGATCATTTTATCCAGGTCACTTATGTAAGACATTAAACAGTGCTGGGCCAAATATTAATCCCTAGGGAACCCCACTTGTGAGAGGCTGCCCACTTGAAAAGACATTTACCACCACCCACTGGGTGTGGCCTGTCAAACAATTCCGCACCCAACTACTTGCCTAGACAGTAACACATCAGTTTGTCAAGGAGGAGGCTGTGGGGAACTGTAGTGAAAGCCCTGCAGAAATCCAGGTAGACAGTGTCCACAACTTACTCCACACCAGCAGAGGTTGCTTTGTTACAAATGGTGGGGTTTGTCAAGAACAATTTGTGCTTGATGAATCCAAATCATGTGCTTCATGTGATGACTGGTGAGTCTGTAATTTCCTGGATCCTCCTTTAAGCTCTTCTTGTAGATGGGGGTGACATTAGCCTTCTTTTAATCTTACAGGATGTCTCCTGATCTCCAGGACTTCTCAAAGATTATAAAAAGCAGGCTTACAATGACAACCATCTCTTTTAACATCCCCAGGTGGATATTGTCAGAGCCTGTCAATTTGGTAGGGGTCAAGTTCCTGTAATAGCTTACATACCAACTCTTTCTTCACTGACTGTGTCTGACCGCACCAACCTGCATTTGTGTTCTCAATGCCCAAGCCCAGCAGTGCTGGTAAAGACAGAGGTGAAGAAACCATTGAGAGCTGCCTTTTCAAACCATTGAGAGCTGCCTTTTCAGCATTGTCAATGATTGATTTGCCTCTCTTCCTTCACAGGGGAACAGTATTTTACTTCTGTTCCTGCTTGTTGCTTCAATATTGAAGAACTTTTTCTTGCTGTTTTTGAAAACTCTGTCCAATTCCTATTTAAGTTGATTTTTTTCCTTTTCTAACTACATCTTTGCATGCCCTGGCAATGCTGTTGTAGTTCTTAATAGGTAATGGTCTACTTTTCCATCTCTGATACATTTCTCTTTTAAAAACACTTTTTTTGTATATCAGTCAATCAACCAGCTATATAAGAGAACAAATTACAGATCCCAATCACAGCTGTCCTAGGACCACTACACTGCTTCAGTACTGTGGAGAAGTTAATTCCATAAAGCAATAATAGAAAGCTTCTCTGATAACTGACTAGTCACATATTTTGATCCAGGATGATCATCAGAATATGATTCAGAAGGAGCCATTAAGGCCATCAGCAGACGTTGCTAGAATTATTTAAGGTGGTGTGATACTTCTCATGAAGAGCTCGATGAGGTAAAATCTCTCTATTTTGATACACAGAGAAAACAACTTGAAGCAAATTTGGAGCAAGCTGAGAAAATAATTAAGAATGAGGAAACCACTGGGGTGGAGGCAGAAGATAAAAAAAGGTGGGGGCTGTTATTCTTTCTATCTGAGGGTAAGACTGGAGGAAGCAGAACGAAGTTTTTGACTGAAGGTTCATTTTATGAAAACAACCACAAATTTGTTCAACTTCTAATCTATTGAACAAACCTTAGACATCCAATAGCCAAAACAGGTGTAGAAAAATGGAAAACCTGACTAGACAATGAATCAGTATTTCTGAACTCAATTAGTGCATGCATGGCCAAATGTCCAAAGGAATGATTCATGTTTCATTGTAGAACTTGCCAAGGTGATAATAAAAGGTTTTTATATCTTCCATTGAACCTCTATTTTTTTTTTTACTTATGTAGGGTTTTTGTTTTGTTTGGTTGGTTTTGGTTTTTTTCCTTTTTTTTTTTTTTTAATGGAGCATTTAATTATATACAGCAATTTGAATGTGGTGTTTACTGGACTATTTCTGAAAATACAAGCACTAAAATATATATTAAATAAAAAGAAAATATGTTGTCTCAGAACTAGTGTTAACACTGCAAACATTAAACGCAGCAAATATCTTTATACTCCAAAACCAGACAGAGGTATATAAAAAAAAAAAGCTATTAATCTCATTTATTTCCATTTTTCTGGTGTGACAGAATCATAGAATCATGGAGATTATCGAGTCCAACTATCAACTTAACACAACCATAGCCATTAAACCATGTCCCAAAGTGCCATGGCCACACATTTCTTGAATATCTCTGAGGATGGTGACTCTACCACCTCTGTGGGCAACTTATCCCAATGCCTGAACACTCTTTCTGTAAATATGTGCTTCCTACTATCCAACCTAAATCTCCCCTGGCACAGTTTCAGGCTATGATAATTTCAAATAGAAATTCTGAGGTTCCCAGGAAAATTACATTATTAAGGGAACTATCTCGATCTTTCAAACAGTGAATGAATGATTTAGTTCTTTATGACTTTTTCTTATTTAGGGTCAGATGTGTTATGATGTCCTCAGTCCTGTTTTGGCAGCTGACTTGAATGCCTGAACTACTTATGCAATGTGTTAAAAATTAGTCATACTCAAGAACAAGAGTCAAAGTCTAGAAATACGTTTTACCTGGTCTTCAGTATAACAGCCTTATCCACACTAGCAACAAAGAAAAGACAGAAATATACCAGTTCCCAGAGGTTTGCATTTAAAAGACTGTTGCTAAGAAAATGAGATATTATAGGTCATAAAATCATCACATAATCAGAACTATAACAATGAGTTATGATTTTGGCTCTGATCCACCAAAGTTTCCAGATGCTCTGCAAAACACACAAGTCTTCAGTTACAACAGCTTCAGTTACTGTAGTGGGATTATGTCAGACAGGCACAGAACAGGTGACTGCAAGTTCAGTCCACATTTGCAACCAGAAAATGTTTTTTAAAAACCCCAAAACAAAAAAAAAAAAAATCAGCTTAAAAAAAAAAAAAAAACAATTATTTTTACTGATTACATTAAACTGCTTCACAATGTCAGCATAATGTAATACCTCTGAAAAGAAATGCATGAATATCAGTAAAATAAAGACAATTAGCTGTGTCAAACTCCTTCTATGCTGCTGTCTTCCTAATACTTTTCCTTCTTTGACTTATAAGAATTTCATGCAGTTTAGTGACAACTTCTCTGCTGGAAGTGTTAAGGCCCCAGGTCTCATTGTGAATTTGCCTTCATGTAATTTGCAATGTGTGCATTTATTTCCAAAATGACTTCTGGATGTTTGGTATTGGTTTTGAAGATGCATCCTAGTAATGTGCCCAGAGCTCCTTGAAATGTGTGGCTAAAGCTGAGTGCAGAATTGAGATCAGTACATGCAAAAGCAGAACTGAAGAGGACTGGGGTTCTATGAATTCTTTCCAAACAAAAGGCCTTGAGCAACCTATACTAGTGGGAGGTGTCCCTGCCTATGGCAGGGGGTTGGAACCAGATGATCCTTGAGGTCCCTTTCAACCTTACCATTCTATGATTCTATGATTCTATGGAAATGAACAGGAGCATTTCATCCTCCCTGCTGCAAGTCAACAATTGCTAATAGCAATACTTTGTGCAAGTTTCTGTGGTCAACAGTCCTTTGTTTGCTGTTTTGGAGATATCTTTGATATGGATGTCATTTAAATTTTCCTCTTAAAGGTTTTTTTGGTGGGTTGCATTGCCTTACAACACCAGTCAGTCTCTGTCTGTATGTAATTGGATGCAGTACTGGGAAGTTCCTATTTCTAAAACCTTACAATGTGTTATCAGGAGGGAGTAGGCCTGGGACAAAATTCCAGCTCTTATCACCCTGCCAAATACGCTGTGGAGAAGTAATTTCTAGCTCTGTCTGTCCAAGTACTTTCTGCACCATCCATGGACTGCACAATTAACACATATGTCCAGCTAAGAATGGCTGGGATGTCCTTACATCCCAGCTCTCAAAGTCCTTGGTACATGGTTCACCAACAACCTCTAATGTGCTCAGTGATTTGGTGAATATTTAAGAGCATAGCAACCCTCTTTGCAGGCAAAGAAAAGGACATCAGTGCAGCTGCTCTGAGCATCACCATTCAACCTAGATGAGGTAAGCACAATCTTTGGCACTTACCTTCCAGTTCTGCTTGAGACATATCAAATTTATTTGCACATCTGAAATTTTCCTGACACTTCCTTTCCTCTTAAAACTGTGTAACTGGAAGGTTTATGAGAGTAAAACCTATCTGTGAGCTTTCCCAGTGACTTAGCTGACAAATGTTGTACTTGGTCCTAAGTGGAGGTGGATGCTTGAGAGCATTAGCTCATACAGAGCAAATTGTAATCTAATTTCTTTCAATCTATATACATCCTCCTAAGAAAGTAGAGCAGAAAATTCTCATGGGAAATGAGAACATTAGGAATTTTAAAGGAAATATTAGAGAGAAAGAGAGAAAATAATGTAAACCTTATAAAACTTCAACAGGAGGGGAAAAAAAGAAGCATACTCTTGTACTGTTACTAATTTTATGTCATTATTTTTGCTCTAAACATCAGCTTTAGTTTTGCCAAATTCCTGTAGCAGTCAAAATATTACAGTGGAAAAGTGAACGTACAAATGAATAGGGAGCAGCAGTGGCAGAGGTCATCACAGACAAGAAGCTTTGCATACCAGAAATAAAATGCTGGAATACCAGTGTAAGTGCACCTGCTGGGGAATGAGATCCACTGCTGTAAATGTCGTCTTCCATGGCTATTCTGTCTAATGAATTTGCTGCTTGTAGAAACAACTGTACAGCTTTCCTCTGGTCACTGAAAGCTGTCTAGAGTATTTTGATCTCAAGGTTACTGAAGCACAAATAAATTCTTCAGTCATATATTCCTGACATTTGGTTAGGGACATACAGCACACAGGTTGCAGAGACCTATCTTGTACATTCATAAGAGAGGACTATGCCCATAGCTGTCATGTAGAATTCAAGTTTTTGGCCACAAGATTTTAATTTTCTGCACTCTTTAAAGAATAGAATATTCAGGTCCCAACATTTTAATGCAAAGATTAAAAGACAGTCCTGCACTCTGTGTGTGGATTTTTAAAAACATTTTCCTAAAATGAACAACAAATACAGAATATTTGCTGCTTATTTGTCTCCAATTCTATTGTGATGTTTCCAGATCCTTATGCAGACCACAGTTTAGCTGCTGCTCTCATTACACAATCAGCCAGAGGATTCCAGGTGCTCTGTTTACTCCTAGGTTAGGTTAGCTCACACAGTGCAAAGAATACAAAGGTTTGGCGGAGAGAAAATTTAAAGTATTTAATTGCAAACAAAAAAGAATAGTAGGAGGAGTGGTTGATTTCACAGCAAAAAAAAAAATAGTTATCTTGAAAATTTCTGATAAATCATAGAATCATAGAATCATAGAATGGTAAGGTTGGAAGGGACCTCAAGGATCATCTAGTTCCAACCCCCTGCCATAGGCAGGGACACCTCCCACTAGGACAGCTCACTCAAGGCCTCATCCAACCTGGCCTTGAACACCTCCAGGGAGGGAGCATCCACGACCTCCCCGGGCAACCTGTTCCAGTGCCTCACCACCCTCACTGGAAAGAACTTCCTCCTAACATCCAGTCTAAATCTCTCCTCTGCCAGTTTAAATCCATTGCCCCTTGTCCTGTCGTTGCAGGACCTTGTAAATAATCCTTCCCCAGCCTTCCTGTAGGCCCCCTTCAGATACTGGAAGGCTGCTATCAGGTCCACTCGAAGCCTTCTCTTCTCCAGGCTGAAGAGCCCCAACTCTCTCAGCCTGTCCTCATAGCAGAGCTGCTCCAGCCCTCTGACCATCTTTGTGGCCCTCCTCTGGACCCGCTCCAACAATTCCATGTCCTACCTGAAAGCTCTGTGTTGACCAATGAAAAGTAAGAACATAAAATCATGTTTGCCAAAATACATAACGTGCACCATGTAATATTTTAGGCATTTTACTAGTCAAAGTAAAAAAAAAAAAAAAAAAAAAAAAGAGAGAGAAAAAAAAA
>VWZE01011906.1:163632-186703 GCA_013396675.1 Eubucco bourcierii
CGGCTGAGTTCTAGTCTGGGTCATTTTACAAAGTGTGGGGGGGTGGGGAACTCCCAAACCTTCACAGCATATCAAGGCAATTGATACCTGTTTCATTTCACTTTGGATCATAGAACACAGAACTCTCAAGACTGGAAGAGGTCTTTGATATCATCACATCCAGCTGCTCACCTAGAGCTCACAATCCCATAACTACTGCTAAATCACTACTGTGTCCCTAAGCATCATTTTCACATGTCATTTTCCAGTAGGCTCTTTGAACTTTTTCTAATCTGTTTGATTACAAAAGACACAATAGTGGGGAGTTTCCTTGCTGAAGCATTTTCTTTCCTTGGAGGAACTCAGACTGCAAGTTCTGAGTGATCAGAAGCATTGATAAATCCTTCTCCCAGCAGAGTGTGGTATGGCCAGAAAGCGGCTTTTGCCTTTCTATCCCGCTGAGGTCAATAAATACACAGCTGATTAAGGAGTAGGGGACACCTTGATATACCAGCATAGCCACTTCTTTAAAATTTTAACCTCTTTTGTGGTTCTTATAAGAAGTTTTTTTTCCTACTGTCTATGCCATCAATGCTTTCAACATAGTCACATGTGGAACATCTGAAGGAAGAAAATAATGGAGCAAATACAAATAGAAAATAAATCCCTAAAGCATAAGAGCAATGATTCCATAGGAAAGCACAGGCACTATTTGAATTCTAACCTATTACTGGTAAGAACTAAGAGATGTTGCAGTTCTCTCAAAGTATTTTATAAACCAAGGCATCCTGCAGGACATAGAAGGGATATGCATAAATAAGACAGATAATTATAAATAGCCCAGTTTCTCACACCTGGAAGAGGGATACACTAAATGATGTGATTAATTTTGAGAAACTCTCAGAGTAAAAATTCTAGCCACAACAGTGGCCAAAGGTTGAGTTATGCAGATTCACAGACCTTTTAAACCTTCTCACTGTGAAACCACACTTCACTGGGTGAAAGTGAAGAAGGCTCTGTTGTGCTGTTTCTTTGTTTTCTCCTTTTTTTCCACAGGGCTAAACAAAAGGAGTCATGCTTACTGAGAGGCAAAGGAATAACACAATGACAGGGTGAGACATCAGCCCACCTGTACCATGTATTAGCCAAATTCTTTACTGAAGCCCAGAGGACTTCTGTGTATGATGGCTCAGTGTCATGGCTGTTTCACTTTTCATGCCACAGTCAGACACTAAGCCACCCACAACTGGTCCTTCTTAAATAAACTCCAGAAGCCTTTGATCTCTTTTCTACAAGGCTCCCCAGCAGATATTGGCATCTACTTTATTTTTCACACAACACTGATGGAATAAGATTTATTAGTAACTTCTGTCTTCTGAAGCAGTGCATGAGCAGCTGAGCGTACGCCACTCAACAGAAGTCTCAAAATCAGCAACAGAAGTTTGTTATCTTCTTCAAACTTCTTGGAAAATATATTTTTCAAGGCAAGAACCACTGTTACTGTGGTCAACACGTGAAGCTTAACAGTTTCAGACTCAAGATGCCAACTGTGGTTGACACTAACATTGAATACTTTAAAGTGCAAGGTGGCTTCAGTGTGATGCTTACAGTGGATTTTTTTAATGGACCCATTTTATTACAAAGTACAGGCATCAGCTTCCGAGGAAAAAGTATCTGAGCTTTTAATATCAGTTATCAAGAAAAAAATATTAAAAGCCCTGAAAACAAACAAACAACAACAAAAAAAAAGTCTCAAGTTCTAAAATTAATTGCCCCAGCACTGAATCTTGTTCGAATTTTCCTGCCACGAGCATGTTGCTCTATCACTCATACAGAGATGTGCATGTAAATGAGAGGAGTTTGAGACGTTCAGAGACTCCATCTGGAAAATATGCTTGATTCTACACCGTAAAATGAGAAACAGAACTATATTTAATCACAATTACATGAAAAAATCAAAACCGAAAATCACATAAATAAATAAGCACAACGGAAGTATTCCACAGCAGACCACAACAATTCTTAATAAAGAGATCTCACACTGCAAAAGCAGGGATTCTGGAACTGCACTACTAAGATTATCTTGTCTCCCTTGAATTGCCATGAAATATGTCCCCAGCCAATGTTTCTTCCACAGGTAGGTAAACAGCCTTTGCAAAGGGGCAAAGATTCATTTTGAAGGTGGCAGCATATGCAAAAGCAGGTAAATGACCTTCAGACTGCATTTAAAGTTCAAGCTCATTTTCTTCCTGTAACTAGCAGTGACTCCAGGGCACCCTTACTGATAGACTCCATTGTCAACGAATCACACCTTTTTCTGCAAACTCAGGTTTAACTGGCCACCAGTTTAATTGCAACATCCTGTGACTGATTTATACAGACTGTTGTAAATGTTTATATTAATCTTAATTAGTTTAATTAAAAAGCAGATTCAGTGAAAAAGATTTTCATTTATAGCCATTCAGTTGATAAGCAACTCTAATGGCTAGAGGTTCTTACCCTAAAGGGAACAAGGCTGGCCTTGATTCTCACCTGACTGGAAGTGATTTAGATTAAGTGCCTCCTTGTTTATATCTACATGTAAAATCAGACAGTCTTGTCATAGATCATTTGTTCTATGCTCCTTTACAATATGTTGCATTACATCCTCTAAACATCTAACTTGACAACATTTGTCACACAGGTAGCATATTTTATTTGTGCAGCTAAACAACAGAGCTTGAAAAAACACACAGAGGAAAAAACCAAACCACCAACTACCATTCCCCCCAAAAAATAAAGCACTCCAAAACAAACAAACAAAAAACCAACCCCAAAAGCCCACAACATTTTGACGGTCTGGATTCCAGATGGCTCACTTGCTCCATAAAGTAAGAATATCTGCTAAGATGATCATGGTACTGTAGTTCTTTCTCCTTACCAAATATATGCACTAGGAAGTTTTTCTCTACTCTTTTGTCATCTTTTTTGCTGCTCTCTTATTTCATGACCTCTGAGTTAATCCTTCTATTCTTCCTATTAGCAAGTTTAAGCAGGCAAACTTCAAACAGACTTGCAATGGGTCACAAGGTTTAATGGGCATGTAGATAATCATCTAAATTACATTTCTGGAGCTGACGGGCCAGACAGGCTTAGAGAGTAACTTTACCAGCTTTCACTGTTAATCAGCAAGGATTGTGTGTCTCAGTACGTATCTGCCTTTGCCTGCCTCCCTGAGGGGCTGGGTCGTATTGACTGATTAGGGAAGGCAGCTGCATTAGCTTTCTTATCCCACAAAGTGTGTTATGGAGGCCCAAATGACTTGAAAGGCAAATGTGACCACAGCTCAAACACCAAGTGCTCTCTTCTCATCGCTGTGGAATTGCCGGCCCTCCTCTTGCAGATTATGATACTCGGCACAACAGTTGTTGCCAATTTTGATGATCTGTTAACACTTAGGAAGCCTCATGCTAAAGGCTCTTCTTTCCCATCTATTGTGGTATCATCAAGGGGAAAATTCAACAGGCTAGTTCACATTTTTCAATATATTTGAGAGGAGTGTATGAGGTGAACTGAAAAGAATACAGCAATTGAACTGTCAATAGTGAATGCCCTGGATTTTCACTTTGAAACACAACCTGTAAGGGGCTAGGTACAGAGAATAATAGCTCTCTGTATCATACAGACAATTTTACAGCTACAGAAACAGCAATGAATATGTACTTTGAACCTGATTTTCTCAGACAAGATACTTACAAAGCAAAGTGTATCAGGTCTGAGTAGTTTTTTAATTGTATTGGTGGTTGTGTTTTATATCTACCTTAATTCCAAAGTAAAAAGTGGCAGGGGAAGATTGTTTTCCTGACTTTGGCAGAAGCTTGTCCTTTGGATGTTAGTCTCATCTTGCATAGTAATTCATTTTACTGTTCTTTTCCAAATTGTTAAATAAACACAAAATCAGGATAATTAAACTATGATTAGCCATACAATAAGCTTTCATTGTCTCAGTTGGGGACAATATAGGCTGATACTAGCACTCATTAAAGCAGCAAAAGCTGTTAACATTTATAACACCTAAGTAACCAGCTAAGAAGTTAAATGGACTTCTATTCTGTATCTCAGTTAAGAACATTCTACAAAAAGCAACTACTGATAAACAAACTAAAATAGTCAAGAACACTGATTCCTCTGTTTGCCCCTTGAACTTTGAGGAAGGAAGTTGAATTCCAATTTTCCACAAATTTTCATACATTAACCTACTAAACATTTATGGCTCTGTGACCTAGGTAGGTCTTCTGACTGATATTAGAGACATGAATTAACAATACATATTTCTTTGATTTTTCCAGTTCATGAAGAGTGACATTTCTCAAGGTTCTAAACAAGGATGATCATATTTGCCACTTTATCTGGGACAGGCCCAGAATGTGTGGACTTCCTCATATTGTAGTAAAACCTTCAGTTCTCACTTTTGTTTCAAGTATTCTCTGAGACATGGGATTATCCCATTTTCCAGCTTTCATCTGGCAGCCTGAAAATAGATTGTGCCACGGCATTGTTGTGTTAGGCCTAAGCAGGCCAAAACAGGCTTATACATGTCCTGACCTGCTCAGACATGTTTTGCATCCTTGGCTCTTTTGAGAACAAAATTGGTCAAACCTCTATGCCAGATCATGAAACCCACAGCAGGATTTCAGTCACGTCGCATACTCTTTGCTAAAATCATGGACAAGAAAATTATCTGAATTCCAAATAGTCACTGTGAGCATATTGCTGGAAGAGGTGATGGCCTTTATGTAGTGCAGCAATAAATCACTTCAGTCTCCATGGTTCTATTGTACCATGTGGCTGACTTGTAGAAGTATCCTTTTTTGAATTTATTTTATCAAACTGGAATCATAAGATTATCCAAAATACATTGAAGTCAATGGCAGGCTTCTCCCAGTTCAAGGGGCTTGAATTAAGGATATTTTTATTTTCTTTTACTACTACATACATCACAAAAGCAGGTAGAGAAACTGTTACTAAATCCAAATGACAGTCTGCTTGGACTGTCTAAGAACTGTAGTGGTGAGACACTGGAACTGGTTGCCCAGGGAAGTTGTGGCTGCTCCCTCCCTGGAGGTGTTCAAGGCCAGGTTGGAAAAGGCCTTGGGTGACCTGTACTAGTGGGAGTTGGCCCTGCCTATGGCCAGGGGTTGGAACTGGATGATCCTTGAGGTCCCTTCCAACCTACCTTACCATTCTATGATTGTATGATTTTATGATAACTGGGAGGTGTACTTGCACAATTGTGCTGAAGTATACTTGCACAATTCTGCACCAAGCCACACACAAGTTTTGTAATCCTTAAACTTAGTTCTAGACAGTTTTACCATGCACCCTTCATGATATGTTTATAAGCATGACAGAATATCTTGCAAACAGGATAAGCTCAGGTGCTAGAAACTGTGACACCACACTAACACACAGCTGGACTGCCCTTGTGGCAATGCAGCAGTGGCACCTTGTGTGTTCCCTGTATGTGCACCAGCTTGCTCACAACTAGCACAAGTAGCTTCACGGCACTCTGCTGTCACATCAGCAATTTAGTGAATGCCACCATTTACCAACAACAAAAAAAAAAACCACAACCAAAAACCAAAAACCTAACTGAGGTGCCACAGAGCCCTAGTCTGTCACACAAAGATACTGACTTTTAAACTTGTAACAACTTTTGCTCCAGTAAAAACTGCAATGACCACTTATTAAAAACCTGTGCTGGTTTGAGGCTAATTAGAATATTTTAATAGAGAAAGTTATACTATAGGTTGTGAAAGGAAAACATCATGATGTCTACTTCACTCATACGCTTGCTGGAGAATTGTTTGGGAAAAATAACCAAAACATTAGATAAGTCAGTCTCTCTCTGTTGCTTGCTGGAACAGCAGCTAATGGGGCGATCTAGCAGCTTCTGGGCACTGACTCCTCTGCTGATTAATCCTCACTAACCACTTTTCTTCTAACCCCCCTGTCTGATCTTCCTAATTTACCTTGCGTGTAAGGCAAACCTTGGGGTAAGGTACAGGGGTGGGGAGAAGGTGGAAGGGTGGCTGGGAGCCCCTCCTGGGGTCTCTGATTTCTGGGAGGGGAGTTGTGTTTCTGTATTACCTTTAACTTGTCTATTTCTGCAACTGTTCCTGTCTATAGTGTATATCTCTGCTTGTACATTGTGCTGAGCTGTAAATAGAGCTTCATCTTTTAACTTCCAGCCGCCTGAGTTCTAGTCTGGGTCATTTTATAAAGAGGGGGTGGGGGTGGGGAACTCCCAAACCTTCACAAAACCTAACCAACTAAACCAAACCAAACCAAGACAACCCCCAAACAAACAGCAACAAACAGATGCATGAGCAACATTTATTTTGCAAATACTATGCCCATATGCATGTTCTGATTTGTCTGTGCCTTACAAACTGGCAGTCTGGTCATGGTTGTGACACTTTGCATGCTGTCACACAGTGTAAGGAATTTCTAATTAACGACATTCTCTCCAAGAACCAGGTGCACAGAGACTGCAAACACTGACATAGCTATTTACCCAAAACATAAATATTTCAGTGAGGTTTCAGAAACTTTGGATGACCTTTTCTTCTTCCCACCCTCTTCTATTCTACTTTTAATCATGCCACTGCACTTCCTGGAGCTCATATAGATCTGCTTAACTCATACTTTGCAGTTGTCTCAATTATGTGGCTCATCCAAACACTTGTAAGGCTTTACACTTTAATGGGAAGTTAATTCTTACGTCCTGATATTACACAGTTAGAAATGAAAGCACAGAGAAATTACGGGCTACATTCTGACATAGAACAGGTAATGTAGGCAATACAAAGCATGAAAGCAAGAGCTTGACCCACCATGGTGACTGAGATGGATAAGCTGGGTTGCATCCAGAAGAAAACCAACAGCTGTTAAAGGGTGAGCATGAATTCCCAAGAACATCACCTGTTCCTTCCCAGAGATCTCAAAAATAAGAGCAAAATGGACCATGAGCTAAATCCATTCTAAATATGGGGGATGACTGCCTGACAGCTCAGTACAAACAAATTTTCCATAACTAACAAACACTACATAAAAGTAATTTTTATGATAATCTTTTCCCAAAAAGTGTTTTTGCAGGAGCTGAATTGCCTACCCAGCATTTACTGTTGGCTGTCTCCTTTCACAGCCACCGACTATGGTTCACTGCAATTGTTTGAAAGGACATCAATGAAGATGTTAAAGAGGATGGGGCCCAGTACTGATCCCTGGGGGACACCGCTAGTGCCCGGCCTCCAGCTGGATGTGGCACCATTCACCACCACTCTCTGGGCTCGGCCCTCCAACCAGTTCCTAACCCAGCGCAGAGTGTTGGCATCTAAGCCATGAGCTGACAGCTTAGTCAGCAGTTTGCTGTGGGGCACAGTGTCAAAGGCTCTCCTGAAGTCCAGGTAGACCACATCCACAGGCCTCCCCACATCCACCAGGCGGGTCACCTGATCATAGAAGGAGATCAGGTTGGAGAGGCAGGATCTGCCCTTCCTAAGTCCATGTTGGTTGGACCTGAGCCCTTGGCCATCCCTCAGGTGCGCAGTTACTATCTCATTCAAGTTAGGAGTCACCTGAATATCTAGGATGATTGGATGTTCCTAGTAACACTGAGCTAAGCTTCAGATACATAGAAAAGGAAGGGGTGGGAATGCTAAATTTTCTATATAGTTGAGGTAGGAGATTCTACAAACAACATTACTTGGTGTCAGTAAATTCGGTGTGGATGAAGAGTTCTAAGATTCTTGATTTAAGAAGTCCTTACCTACAACAATGCTGCCCAAAGAGTGGGAGCATAGGAAAAAAATGAAGGATAAAAAGTTGTCTAAAAATTTGTCTCTTCAATGGTGAGTTATTATAGCAATCTAATACTTTCTCTGGATAATGATCATAAACAACATTAGTTTGTTGGCATCATCTCAGTAATTACTGGCTCAAAATTGTTGAATCACTGAATCAACATTCACATGGACTGTCTTGAAGCAGTAGTGGTAATACCCATCACTCTGTGTGTAACAACCCATTTCCTATGTACAATGCATCACATGTAGCTGCTGCATGGAACCATGCTCTTTTCAGCCTCTGCCTGATACCTCCAGAGACATTTCCTGGAGTTTATCTGGTATCAATCTAGCATCACATGTTAAACAGGAGACTTAGCTAAATAGAGAAGACTAAGCACAACTATTATAAAACCAGGAATGTAGGTAAAATGCAGCAGAATGGAAGACTACATGCTTTTCCTCAAGGAAGCTGGACCCAATTTCAAAGTCTGAGCTCTGTAATGTGGCATCCCCAAAATGCTGGAGAGCACACTAATGGTCCTAGTAGACACAACCTACTGGAGATACAGAACAAAACTGTAAAACAAATTTTCATTCCATGCTTAGAAAAAGAGTCACCTAAGTAGAAGCACAGTCGTAGAAGCACAGTCAAACTCATTCTTTTGCTGGTTCTTCCTACCTCATGCACTAGGTGTGCCTATTTTCTTTCTACGTGCTTTTTAGAGCCAACAGACCTCTGACAATGAACACCGACTATGGGAACTCATAATGCATGATAGTGCAGTCAGTGCATGAAGTCACCTGTGTAGGTGAAAAAAATGAGTGTTTGTTTTCTCTAGAAATTCCAGACATGTACATTAACTCCCACAAAGGGCATAGTTAAGCTCTATTCAGTCCTTGAGACTTTTGTGTAAAGAACCAGATACTGGCCACTGATCAAGGTACCAGCCCGACATTCACATCTCTGATGCTGAGATCCAAAAGGAGACCAGCACGGAATAGCATAAATGTAAAGAATCTCCATTACAATGGTTCATTGTACCTCTGACTTATCTAGAAAGTAGTGCTTTAAATCATGACAAGTCTTTGACATAAATAAGAAAACACAGCAATTCTTCTACCCCCAATGGCACAGACCTTGACAAAGCTAGGATATGTTGACTCTGATATGTTGTTCTGAAATATACACATAAATCTACCCTCTCCCTGAAAACCAGCTCAGTGTATTTATTATTCACATATCTACCTTCTAATCCTCATAAATACACTTTTTAGAAAGTGTAAAGTTCTGCTATTAGATTTAGTAATTTCTCCACTTTATACACTGAATGGTTGATTATTCATCCCATGATCTTTAAAATATTTCAAACACCCTTCCAAGAGTTAGCAGTTTTTCCTGACCTGGTGTTTGACCATCAATACTTAGGAAAATTACAAACAATTTCAACAGTTTTACACATGTGAACTCACTCAGTAACACTGCCTGGCATATATAATGGAAGATAATACAGTCATGCATTTCTGACTGAAGAGGTACTCCATAAATGTATTTGGAATTGCTCCTCTGAAATTAACTGAACCATGTTGACATACAGTTGAAGATTTAAGTCTTCACCTTTTTATGGCAATCTCTTTGTACTGGCTCTCTAATAATTTTGTGACTTTCACCTGAAATGGTTCCAGTTTAAGAATTGTTTGCTATATATTTATGCCTCAAAGTTATGTGTACATTGCTTTGTTTTTCTTGAGAAGCAGGTTGCAAAGCCAATGTAATTTATGTTTTATTTAACAGATTAAGAGCAATGCAAATGTTTCTAGTGTTCTGTATTTTCATCCATTAATAACTTCCACAATTTCTAAGCATGAAGCTCCTGCTTATTTAAAATCTTTTTTTTTTCACAGCTACAGTTAATCACTTGCAAGAGCTTTAAACATAAGCTTGATGTGAATTTCTTTCATGAAGAAAGCTGCCTTAAGACCAGTCTCCTGTGCCCTAGCTGCTCATTCCTGCCCCTGCATCTAGCCCTTTACTTGTATGCACACAGAGAGTGGGAATCTTACCCAAGAAACTAGTTTATTTTTAAATAAAATGTTCTCCCCTCTGGTTTGTGAGTAGATGCAGGCAGGGAAAGGGATGCTTAAGTTTGCATTGCTCCTGGAAAAAAATGCTGTCATACTATGCTATCACCAGTGTTTCTGAAGAAAATTTAGAGTACAAGCTTCAGTATTTCAGATTTAATAATGAATGGGCTTTTTGCTTGTCCCAGCCACTCCTTCCTTGAAAGCAGAGTTAGCAGTACTCTGGACTACACAATAGCTAAAACCTCTAATTTAACAGTTTTGCCAATACAAAATTTGAATTTTAACCTCTTTTAATCAAATAGCCCTCTTTAAATCAAAACATCTCCTTTTGAAGAAAGTGTATAGTTTCTTTATATATATTTTCTTCCATGATGAAGAAGCTGTAAAAATCAGGAAAAGAAAAAACAAAATAGACTGAAAAGAAATTATTATATCTTTCGGGTGCTTTTTGGTTGTTTTTTTGATATTTTATTTTAATTTTTGTTCCCTGAAAAATTCAAAACCACCAAAAAATATTCTCAGCATGTCTAGATCGGAGAAGGCTCAAAAAATGCAATGCCTCATTGCTCCTGTAATGGATATTATTTTATTCTCTTGAAAAGGAAGTAAGCTAAATTTGCAAATAAGACACAGTCTGGTTGCTGATATAATTAGGCTGTGTATTCAGTTCCAAAGATGCAATTTCCCAAACCCAGAACTGCCAAGAAGTTGTAGCTACAAGCACTGCAAAACCTAATTCTGCACACGGCATCTGCAGAAAAAAAGAGATGGTTTGTAATGAGGATCACACTAAGGTTTCATTATTATTGTGTCTCTGCCTATGGCAGGGGGTTGGAACTAGATGATCCTTGAGGTCCCTTCCAACCTTACCATTCTATGATTCTATGATTGGTTTTAGTTTGTAGACATATTTTTTAATATTTGGAAGGTTCTTTGAATTTTTTTCATGAAAGCTCTAAGCCAATAGTTAATCTATGTTTCTAGAACTGACAGGTTTTACTTCCACTACCTAGTGTGAGAGGAATTGTAACTATAATAGCATCCAATTTAAAATGAAGTAAAAATAGTTTAAGTTTTCCTTGGGAAATTTATAATTTGAGATTAAAAAAGTATTCTTATATTGTACATAACACAACAAATTAAATTAGTTTGATTTTTTTAAAAGTGTCTTCTTTTATAAGGGGTTTTCTCATCTTTATCCCTCAAAGATTAAGGTTAAATATAGTTATCATATTAGGCCCAGGTCTTAATTGCTTTTTCATCAGTGGAAGTTAATTAGATAGAAAGAGAAATCATCTTGTTGCTCTTGTTACCAGAATGCATTGCAGCCATTTGGTGTTACACAACCAGCAGTGCTGTACTAGTATCTCATTATCAGTTCTGTTGGCTTCTAATGTTATAGAATCATAGAATCATAGAATGGTAAGGTTGAAAGGGACCTCAAGGATCATCTAGTTCCAACCCCCTGCCATAGGCAGGGACACCTCCCACTAGTACACGTTACTCAAGGCCTCATCCAATCTGGCCTTGAACACATCCAGGGAGGGAGCATCCACAACCTCCCTGGGCAACCTGTTCCAGTGCCTCACCACCCTTACTGTAAAGAACTTCCTCCTAACATCTAGTCTAAATCTCCCCTCTGCCAGTTTAAGCCCATTGCCCCTTGTCCTGTCATTGCAGGACCTTGTAAATAATCCTTCCCCAGCCTTCCTGTAGGCCCCCTTCAGATACTGGAAGGCTACTATCAGGTCTCCTCGAAGCCTTCTCTTCTCCAGGCTGAAGAGCCCCAACTCCCTTAGCCTGTCCTCATAGGAGAGCTGCTCCAGCCCTCTGATCATCTTTGTGGCCCTCCTCTGGACCTGCTCCAACACTTCCATGTCCTTCCTGTGCTGAGGGTTCCAGAACTGCACACAGTACTCCAGGTGGGGTCTGACGAGAGCAGAGTAAAGGGGCAGAATCACCTCCCTTGCCCTGCTGGCCACGCTGCTCTTGATGCAGCCTAGGACTCCATTGGCTGTCTGGGCTGCATGTGCACACTGCAGACTCATGTTGAGCTTTTCAGCAACCCAGACTCCAAGGTCCTTTTCCTCAGGGCTGCTCTCCAGCCATTCACCACCCAGCCTGGAGTTGTGCTTGGGATTGTGCCTACCCAGGTGCAGGACCTTACACTTGGCCTTATTGAACACTTATCTGAACACTTAAAAAAAAGTGAATAGGATAAAAAGGTTTATAAAAATGAAAACATAATAGTACTTAAGAATAAGCTGTTCTATTAAAAATTAGGAAAGTTTTTAAAGCTGTTCTGTAAGTCTGTTCTCTCAGACCTCAGAAAGCAGTAGGACAAACAGAGCATCAGCCCACTGCACTGGTACTGGGAAATACTTTTTTCACGTTTCATGCAAATGCACAGACAAAGAGAATGATACACATTATGGCTACGAAACATAATATTAGCTATCCATTACTCACAATGCAAATGCAAAATCAACCAACCAACCAATACTCAAACAAAATGACACCAGCTGTATTACTAAAATTCAAAAGCAACCCAAATAAAACTTTTAAAAAAAAAAAAAACTAACATGTGACAGCAGGGCACTATAGGTACAAAAGTTCACAATGTCAACAAAGTTCCCTAAGCACATCAGCAGATACTTTCCATAATTACAACTAGGCAAAGATTAACAAAGAGGTAGCATCCACTCAAGTGAAGCACAGACAAATCTAAATCTGTTTGCATTTTAAAGATAGTGAGCAGTGCATGAATGAATACAGTAGCTTGCTCTTTATGGCAGTGTGTACATAGTCTGGGATCTTTCACTTGAGAGTTATGCACTCTCTCAACCACTGTCTCAATAGTTTACCCTTTTTTGCTACAGGCTTTGAACTCTGCTTGTCTCGGTATCACGGCTTTGTAGGTGGTAACGAAATGGCACCACTTCTCCCAAGGACATTTCACTTTAATATTGTCAACAATTGCACAAAATTAGGTTAAAATGCAAACCAATAACCATTTACAGTCCAAGCAATACTGTCAGAATGAAGGACACACAATGAAAGGCAACCAAAACCGCCACAGTTTATCACCTACTAATTTAGTTTGGTGAGGATATTATAGTTGCTATCAAAAGGTAGAGAGGACAATTATTTTTTTCTCCTTTTAGGGGTTGCAAGGCTTGGAACTATACACTTTTTAACTCAATAGCCTTTAAATTTATGCAAGATTATTCGACTGTATGAGAATTGTTAGAATACTGGAAACAACACCCTACAATTGTTTTTTTACATTGTAACCTTCCTTCTTGTATCATCTTGCAGTGAAACCTGAAGAGTTTAGTGGGATTAAACATAAAAGAAACTCAGGAAAAGAAAGGCAGCTGGATTAGAATCTTAACCACAGCCTTCTGTGAGAAAGAACACACCACTGTCAGTGACCTTTCTCTCCCCATGTGTGATCCCAGTTGTGCCTAGCCAAGTGTCCAAAGGAGACTCCAGCATTCATGCTGTATTTATCCTTTTGCTCTTAAAACAGGTGTCTTCTTACTAACAGAACAAGCATTTGTGCCATTCATCAGAGTGTAACGAGCCACCCTGCAAGAGCACATAATGTTCTCTGGTACAAAAAGCAGTAGGTAAAGACTATTAAAATCTGAGTTTTGTATTGATAAAAAATATCACTGTAAACAAAAGGCAATGAACTCTCCTCTATCACTGTAAACAAAAGGCAATGAACTCTCCTCTAGCAAACAGGGAAAAGATGCGCAGGCTTTTTGGTGTCTTCGAATGCCATTTCTATCTCTAGCTTCAGCCTTTATTTGTTTTCCAAGTGCACTCTTTGATAAGTTTTCCTTTAATGTATTTTTAAAAAAATGCTGGTTTAGAATCTCACACTGTATCTCCACAACCCTCATTAGATACCACAAGAATGCTTTTCATCTCACTTTTACTCTAAAATCCTAAACAATTATATTAATTAGAGAGCAGTTATTCAGGGATGAGCACGAAACTGAGGTCAAGTAAAAAGAAACTTCTAAAAACACTTTCCATTTTTATCATTCTGATCTCTTTGCCTTTACAGTGCTTCAAAGACTCATAGTCAAATCTCATAAATGCTATCATAAAACATTAACAACAATGTAAACTCTAGAGTGGGAGGATGTATATGAAGTTGAATTCCTGGTTGCCAGATTGAGCAGTGAGGGAAATTTTCCTCACATAGAATCATAGAATGGTAAGGTTGGAAGGGACCTCAAGGATCATCTAGTTCCAACCCCCTGACACATGCAGGGACACCTCCCACTAGGACAGGTTACTCAAGGCCTCCTCCAACCTGGCCTTGAACACATCCAGGGAGGGAGCAGCCACAACCTCCCTGGGCAACCTGTGCCAGTGTCTCACCACCCTCACTGCAAAGAACTTCCTCCTAACATCCAGTCTAAATCTCCCCTCTGCCAGTTTAAACCCATTGCCCCTTGTCCTGTCATTGCAAGACCTTGTAAATAATCCTTCCCCAGCCTTCCTGTAAACATCTTTCCAAACAGTGCATTCTCCAAGTAGTATAACTTCAATTCAACCTTTTGCTGCTCTCCTTTTCAAGCTAATTCATAAAAATTTCATACTAAGGTTTCAGGCAAATCGTTGTGTGCCTGAACTGAAATCTTACATACCATATATGTTCTGCCATATTCGCTTTACTGTAGCAGGTACTAGACCATGGCTCAGCAAATACAAAGAGCAAGAAGACAGTTTTTGACCTTTTGAGCTTGTAAGTAACGAGATGAGACAACGAATAAGCAGAGGCCCAGACATCACCATAATCAGATCAGCAGGCAGTAGGCTATGACTGCTACATACTTCTTCTCTGACAGTTCTGATTTACAGATTGAGATAATTATTGTCAACATACAATTTGCTATCAACATTTATAATCACTCTGGCTCCTGTTTTAATCCCTAGTGTTTGTTTCTCCTCAAGAAAAAAAAATAAATATCCTCACTTGATCTTTCCCATCACATAAAATGTTCTGCCTTCTCTCACTCTGGTCTCTCAACCTCTTCTGCAGTACGAAACCAGAGAAAGGAAATAAGTTTTAAAACAAGGATACATTAATATATAAAGATGTTAACAAAGAAGATAAATAAAGACAGAATTAGATACCTGACCTGAACATGGATGACAGTTTCAACACTATGGTTTGAAAATCCTGTTTCCTGATTGCAGAATCAGTTGTGTTACTCTTCCTGAATGCTCTAATATTTCGAATGATCCCACTGACAAAAGCACTACCTTTGATTATGATTTACCTCTTTGAATTGATTGGCTTACCTTTGTCCACCATATCAACTACCAATGTTTAGTCCTCAAACTCTAGAATCCAAACAGCTCTCCTTGAGCCTGTGTCCTAGGTTTTCTATTCAATAAAGAATTATCTTTATCACCATAGTTTCACTAACTGAAAAGGTCATTGTTCTTTTCTTGCATTATCTGTCCTTCAATTTTGCTTCAGTCTGAGCTCTCCTCCCTAGCTCCTTTTCAGCTATATTAGACTTTTACTCTGTTTTTTTTCATTTAAGAGGTCTCCTGCTTCCTAAGGATTGTGATTTGTTAAGAGTAATTTATTTGTATTCCCAAACTTATATTTGGATACATGTGATGTAAGCAACGCTCCTCCTTTCCTTTGGAATCATCAGTAGGTTTGTACTATTGTGTTTGTTGATTTTCTAGAATAAACGTTTTTCATTCATAAATTATATAATGGCATTGATCTTGAACACTGATAAACACAATATCATCATAAATATCTCTCCTGGCAAAAGGATTTCCATGGCTCCAATGTCATAAATAGTTATGAAAACTGCAGTCTGCCCACAGCATGGCATGGAGGGACAGTTTTCTCATAAACAGGCAATAGGTCTCTGATGGATAAGGTTTTTGCTGACCAAAGTAAGGACTAATTAACCCAGAGCTCTCAAATTTCTAGTAAATGTAAGAGGTACTTATGCTTGACTTACTGTACCTCAAACATTGTGTGAATGCTGTATTTCATGCACTCATAGCATTTAGAACCCAGGTTCTAATGTCATCAAAACTGGCTCTACGCCAGCTTTGGCCCATGTGGCCTTATTTTTGCCATCGGATGAACAGAAACCAGCTAAATCCACTGTTGGTTTGTATAGTAAAAGAATAGGTAAACAATACCTGCACAAACCCACACATCATATAGTCATCAAACAAAGGCAGACTAGGACGGTCCTCTCGATAAATTGTGATTTTGTAGCTGCTCACAACCTGGGGACTGGGCTGTGAATCATCTGTAACAAGAATGGTGACTCTGTTCAGTCCAAGGCCAAGGGGGTAGTTAGCAACGCTGGAAGGCAAAAGAGGGAAAAAAATGTGGAAAAAATAATAAAGAAAGAAATAATAAAGAAATAAATACTTACACTGCTTTATCTATGGCAGCTGAACTTTACTTCTTGAAGATTCTATTTATAACATGTTTTTTTCTTTTACAGTACACATATGACTACAAGAACAACCAAAACCCAAAACCAACACAATTATGTAAAATAAGATTTGTTTTACAATTTATAATTCCTTCAGGAAGACAAAATACTGACACCGAAGTGCAGTGAAAACAGTTTCAGTGGTAGCAATTTGAACAAGAAATCTATGAAGGAAAGCACTAGGGATAATATTTCCTGTCAGTTTCAAGGTTGTGGTGAAGTCATCAAGGAGACAAGATCAGAGGTGTCAGTTAGCCATTGAAATTGTCCAGTAGCCAGATGTGATGGAGTTCCAAACAGTGATAGACAAGAACAGTGCTGGACTGTGCTCTCCTTCTCTTGGCAGGGAAATGAGAAATGCTGAAAGATACAGAACCTGCACACCTAGAGCTTTGACTTTTAAGTGTAAAGAACATATTGATCTGTTTTTCTTTCATAAGGAAGAAATCTCATGAGTTTTTCACACTTATCCATGTTGCTTGCCAAGGTGCTTAACATTAAAACACTAAAAAGTTGGATGGAAAAGTTTTAGGGAATTTCTTTCTAAATGATTTCACAGAAAGGGCTGTCAGGCTCTGGAATGGGCTCCCAGGAAGGTGATTGAATCACCATCCCTGGACATGTTTAAAAGCCATATAGATCTGGTGCTTGAGGACACAGTGTAGTGACAGACTGTGTGGAGTAGGCAAAATGGTTGGACTTGACCTCAAAGGTCCTTTCCAGCCTGGATGACTCTATGAGGACTAATTTCTTATTGAAAATACAGAAAGCACATTATACATTAGATCAGTTGCAAGTGTACAGACTGTTTGGCTACTACCAGACATTTTAGGTCAAAGCACCTGCTTTATAGTCATTCGAAAGATGGTGTGTTGCATAGGTACCCCATGCCATGAAGCAAAACTAGCTCTCTAATTGGTAAGATGTCCCCACACTGTTTTTTATCCACTCAGGAAAGGTTAGTGTGTAAACATGCCAGTACTCTGGTTCTGAGGTAATTGACCCAGATAAAGAAACACTTTTTGTCCCTCCCAACATCCATAACCGGCCATGCCCCAAATGCCTGTTGAGATTATTCCTGGCACACGCTGCTCTCTGTGAGACTGCTGATTGGGAAAGCCAAAACTGAGCCAGGGATCATAGCAGCAATTAAATGTCATGGATGACTATCAGTGTCGAAATCTCATGTTTAGTGATTACTTTGGTCTCTCTCCCCTATCCTCCAGGTTTATACTTCTCTAAGAGATCAGATAATCTGGAACTCTTGCTGATGACAAGATGACCCACTTAGTGGATGAGGGAAGGGCTGTGGATGCTGTTTATGTGGAATTTAACAAAGCCTTTTACACTGTTTCTTACAGCACTCTCTTGGAAAACCAGGTTGTTCATGGCTCGGATGAGAACATGCTTTTCTGGGTAAAAAGGTAGCTGGATGGCCAAGCCCAAAGAGTGGTAATGAAAGGAGTTAAATACAGTTGGCAGTGGGTCATGAATGCTGTTCTCCAGGATTCAGTATTGAGGTCTATTCTTTTTCACATGCTTATCAACGATCTGGAAGAGGGGATTGAGTGCGTCATTAGTAAACTTGCAGATGACATCAAGCTAGGTGAGAATGTTGATCTGCTTGAAGGTAGGAAGGCTCTGCAGAGGGATTTGGACACACTGGACGGATAGGACAATGCCAATGGTGTGAGATTTGGCAAGGTCAATGGCTTGAAGTTCAACAAGACCAAAAGCTGGGTCCTGTACTTGGTCCTGCAGCACTGCAGGCTCAGGAAGAGTGGACAGAAATAGTGTGACAGAAAAAGACCTGGACATCTTGGTCAGCAGCCAGCTGAAGACAAGCCAGCAGTGTGCTCAGCTGGCCAAGAAAGCCACACAGAATCCTAGCCGTTATCAGGAACAATGTGATATGCAGAACCAGGGAAGTGATTGTTCCCCTGTACTGAGGACTGGTGAGACCTCACCTTGAGCAGTATTCAATTTTGGGCCACTCACTACAATAAAGACACTGAGGTGCTGGGGCATATCCAGAGAAGAGCAACAAAGCTGGTGAAGAGTCTGGAGAACAAGTCTTATGAGAAGTGGCTGAGGGAACTGGGGTTGTCTAGTCTGGAGAAAGGAGGATTAACTGGACTCAACAATCTACTACATTTCTAACTCTAATCATTCCTTGATTCTGTGATGCCATGACAATCCCTTACAATATAATTCTGATGCAAATAAATAATTGTGAATGAGTAAACTTGAATTACTTTATACTTTTCCTGCTAGATGCCCTATTCTGATCCACATAAGCAGACTATTGGTTGAGGGACTAATCACAGCGAGGTAGTAGCTTAAGCCACAGTGTAAGTTCAAGGCCCGGATATGAAAATTCAAATTCTTTGCTGCAAACTGTGCGCACTGTAATGATAGTCTGTCATTAACCAGCTTTGATGCTGTCAGTGACTGGGGAAGCTGAAGGAGGTGCTAGCAACTGTGCACTCCATAAAACTAGGGTTAATTACCCCTTGAGAAGACACTACCGTTGCCTTCAGGACATTGGCAAATACTTATAAATTTCTGAGTGTTGAAATCCCTTTGATCTTCCTGTGACTAATCTATAGGTATTTTGTGCTCCCTGAAACACACAAAAAAATCTGTAATATTCTGACATACTTCCAAAGTTATGGACACTTATAGTTTTACACTCATATTTTGTCATTCATACCTTGGCCCTTTCTTCTCATCGAGGTGTACTTGGCACTGACAGTTAGAGGGTTCTGCTCCTATCTTCACTGTCACCACGTCGAATGGAACTTCTGCATAGTATTCTTTGATCTTTGGGTTAAAATGAGGATTCAAGGCCAGTTGTGGACTGGTGAAGATCTGCCTGATATGAGATAGGGTATCTTTTTCTGTTTCAAAAAGGCATAAAAACAATAAATATAAACCCGTGAAATGTATGAACATTTTTAAGCAACATTCAACTTCTGTCAACATATTGATAACAACTATCAACATATTGATAACATGTACAGTGACAGTATTTTTAAATCCTGGTCACTCTGAGACTGGGTATCCTGCTTCAAGGTCTTAATAGAGTTTGTATTGGCACTTGAGAGACATTTTTAGACTCTGGAGGGATTTTGATCATTCGGTGCCCAATGGTTCTAGCCAGAGTCACAAAAATCAAAGCCTAAGCCTTTGCAAGTGCAAGGATTAGGGCTGGGAGACCCTGTCTCCACTTCATTAACTGAAACTTAAAGAAAAGTTAGGCCAAAAAATCCATAACCTTCTTAGGTACCAGCCTGTGTACAGGGTTTATGTAGATGTGTAATTGCCAATAAAAATCAACATAAGTTAGGCACACATTTACTGTTTATAAGAACAAGTCACATGGTGATATCTAGACCCATGGGGTCATTTGCAGTACAGCTGGAAGAATGTTCCATTAAAATTCCTAAATCAACAAATTTCATCTCCTTCCCTGCTTATGAAATCTCCACAATCAAATCCTATTTGCTCAAATGTATCCTTTATTTTGTAGTGTTTGCCAAATGACTCATGAGAATAATTATATGTTGGCAACACACTTCTTAAAAGTATTTTAATCCAACTTACTGGATTCAGATTTACAGTGCAATTACAGATTCAAATCTTGTGTTCCATATATATTTCCTGGTATGTATTTAAAACTGGGTACTGCAGAAAGTACTCCAACCAGGAAAGTCTTTAACTGTATTATCTGAAAAATCTTATGGATTAAAACATGTTTTTAAAGGGTCACAAAGAATGCAAGCAGGTCTCTGAAATTTTTTACCTCAAAATATCTGCCTTCAGAAACAGAACAGGGCAATTTCAGCACTCTCTTGCATGGATTAAAATGTAAAGGAAATTATTCCAGAGGAAGAGCAGAATTAGGTCTAAATTTGTAGAGGAATAGAGGCCTATAAATTGACATGCAGAGGGTGTAGATGAGTATAAACAGTTCAGTATAAACAGTTCTTCAGATCCTGTGTGTCTTACTTCATAAAATGTTATCTCACTAATAGCTTTAAAATCAGGAACTTTCAACAAAAAATGAATTTTCAAAATGAAACATCATGCAAATATGATGCCAGTCAGCCATCCAGAAGCCTTTCTGGCCCCTGAATGACAGAGGAGTTCCTGAAGGCACCTTGAGCAACACAGGGGAAATAAGGCTGAATGGATAGATTAGCCTTTCCACCACAGAGTAATTGTTTTACATTTATAAAGTGAACCCTCAGATAATGCACCTTTGAGGAAGCAGAAAGCATTGCTCCCACCAGACAAATATACTTTAAATCTTTACATACCTTTAACATGCTTAAAATATTCCTATGAACAGATATCTTAGAAAACCCCTTCAGCTCTTAAGCAGCTCTTTATAACTCTACCACTAAGCTGAAGATAGGCCTTACATACAAGTCTGATTAAACTCCATGCAGGTTTAAAGGTTACTCTATAAGAACAAATGTATGCTAAAGTTCTTGGGGAAAAGGGGCAAAGGGATCAAGAAGTGTTGTAATATTCATATGCATGCATGGCAATGTTTAACTTTGTACCCAAAGTTTATTTAACATAATTGTCCAATTCTTAAACATTTTTGATACTTTCTTTTATTTTTTTTTCTTACACAACAGCTTGCAGGCACTGTTCACCAAAAGCTTATGCAAAAACCCCTCAGAAATTTGTTCAAGTATATAGCTGTTCTTTCCTCTTAGCAGTCTACAAAAACCCTTGACTTACCATAACTGCATTGACTTTCTTTAGTCTTACTGGAATAATGCAATGCTGAAAGATAAAGACAAGCAATTAATAATTTTCTGGGGTTAGGCATGATCCAACAGTCCTATAGAAGGAACTCTCATCGTTTCAATTATAAAAAATGCAGTGTACTTTTATTATTTTCTGTGTGAGGTCCTTGCTTTAGGTTCATGCACAGTGCTCGTGAGCTTAGCAGAATGACTTACACGGATAAGGAAGAAATTGGTCTTTTACAGGCAATAAGCCAAGACCTTTCATCTGGAATGCAAAATAATGGAATCTAAACCACACATGCTATCAGAAGTAGTACAAATAGGAACACCACACCATATATGAAAGACATTATGATTCCTCACCTTCATGATTCTTCCTGAAGTCAGAAGGTACATTCTGCTTAGGATTTGTATTTTCTTGAGAAGAATTCCTGTCAATTCAATAGCAGACATATTTCTACATGAATGGAAGTGTGATGGTTTGGGAGTTCCCTGCCCTCACCCCCCCCACTTTGTAAAATGACCCAGACTAGAACTCAGCTGGCTGGAAGGTAAGGACTGAAGCTCTATTTACAGCTCAGCACAATGTACAAGTAGATATATACACTATAGACAGGAATAGTTACAGAAATATACAAGTTAAAGGTAATACAGAAACACAACTCCCCTCCCAGAAAGCAGAGACCCCAGGAGGGGTTCCCAACCACCCTTCCACCTTCTCCCCACCCCTGTACCTTACCCCAAGGTTTGCCCCACGTGCAAGGTGAGCTTGGATGATCAGCCAGGGGGGTTAAAAGAAAAGTGGTTAGTGAAAATTAATCTGCAAAGAAGAGCCAGAAGCTAGACTGCCCGAGCTGCTGTTCTCCCAGCAAGAGACAGACTGAGACTGCCTTATCTAATGTTTTGAGTTCTTTTTTCCCAAACATCTCAGCAAGCCTATGAGTGAAGCAGACATCACCATGTTTTCCTTTCACAGCCTATAGTGTAATTTTCTCTATTAAAATATTCCAGTTACCCTCAAACCAGCACAGGAAGGAACAGAAACCATGGAACATTTTTCAAAAATTTCTACATACAACATAGTGTGCTTGGTATTTTAATACCTTCCATGAAAGGATGGAGCTTCTAGATTCATGTACCCAGCTTTAGCAATATTGCCTGAAGATACATGACAGAAAAAGCCACATTCCATAATAAATGATACCATATAACATGAAAAAAACTAATCAGAAATACATTCCAAAACATAATTGAATTGCTGGGAAGAGTAAATAGAGCTAAGAATAAAATAACCCAAACCATATCTCTTAACTGTTTGCATAATGTGTCTTATATGTATGGAAGATTAAAGTTAGACTTTGTTCAAAAATAATTAAACATAAATGAAGGCCTCTGTGAAGGTGAATATTTGTACTGGTGTTAGTATGATTTCTTGTAATGGAACATGCATGTGTGTTTTGATTTATTTGATAATTCAAAACCAAGCACATGTTCAACATTCAGAGTGTGTATATATATATATAGAATCATAGAATCATAGAATGGTAAGGTTGGAAGGGACCTCAAGGGTCATCTAGTTCCAACCCCCTGCCATACCCAGGGACACCTCCCACTAGGACAGGTTACTCAAGGCCTTGTCCAACCTGGCCTTGAACACCTCCAGGGAGGGAGCAGCCACAACCTCCCTGGGCAACCTGTTCCAGTGCCTCACCACCCTCACTGCAAAGAACTTCCTCCTAACATCCAGTCTAAATCTCCCCTCTGCCCATTTAAACCCATTGCCCCTTGTCCTGTCATTGCAAGACCTTGTAAATAGTCCCTCCCCAGCCTTCCTGTAGGCCCCCTTCAGACACTGGAAGGCTACTATCAGGTCCCCTCGAAGCCTTCTCTTCTCCAGGCTGCAGAGCCCCAA
>VWZE01011906.1:200223-211015 GCA_013396675.1 Eubucco bourcierii
TCTTCTCCAGGCTGAAGAGCCCCAACTCTCTCAGTCTGTCCTCATAGCAGAGCTGCTCCAGCCCTGTGATCATCTTTGTGGTCCTCCTCTGGACCTGCTCCAACACTTCCATGTCCTTCCTATGCTGAGGGTTCCAGAACTGCACACAGTACTCCAGGTGGGGTCTGACAAGAGGAGAGTAAAGGGACAGAATCCCCTCCCTTGCCCTGCTGGCCATGCTGCTCTTGATGCAGCCCAGCACTTGGTTGCTGTCTGGGCTGCATGTGCACACTGCAGGCTCATGTTGAGCTTTTCATCAACCCAGACCCCAGGTCCTTTTCCTCAGGGCTGTTCTCCAGCCATTCACCACCCAGCCTGTTTCCCAGAGTCAAAGACCACCAAAGCACCTTTCTCCAACAGAGAAGTAAAAATATGAAGAACAAGAAACCACACTTTTCAAAGCAGTTCAGGTTTATATTTATCTTTGAGTGAAATTATCCCATTTCAGTTCCTTGTTCAGGCCAAAATCAGTTATTTAAATTATTCATGTAAAAAAAACCCAACCAGCCAACCAACCAAACAAACAAAAACCCCAACAAAAATAAAACAAAATAAAAGACCACCAAAAACCCAAACAAATAAACAAACAAGCAAACAAAGCCCAAACCCTGAGGACTCATCTCACCAAGGTGGAAGTACGTGGTGGTTTTTCAGCTGACTTCAACTACTGTTTCCAGCACCTGTGCCAGATCCTGTAGTCACATTCCTGCTACAACGGCTTGCACCCTTCCTCTTATTTCCTAAACCTGCAGTGGGTATTGAGGGGGCTATGTGAGAAGCTGTGTTATTTTGCTACACAGGAAACAAGATGTTGCAAAGTTTTATAAGATGAGATGGGGATTATTGGAAGGAGAGGTAAGAGTGACAGAAGAGTGACAGAAACCACCTCACTAGCTCATTTGTTCCTCAACATACCTCAATTACTAAGCACATGAACACAAAGGAAACACAATACATGTATTTCCAGTAAGAACTGATGAAAGCCAGGCAGATTTACCCTATTTGCACACAGAGCAAGCTGTTGCTTTAATAGCCAACTGTTGCCAGTACAGCAGCATTAAAATAAAACTGGCTCTTTCAAAGAACTGCGTTTTAGATATAGCCCTTCTTAAGCACACTAGAGAAGAAACGTTGCTCAACAAGTTCTAGTTAAGGGATAGCAGGTTTTAGGACAATGTTTTTTCTAGGCCAGTGCCTGAAAATAAATATTTAGTCAGGCTCTTTCAGGACTGATGGAGACAAGAGGCAAATACTTCATGTTAACTTCATGATCAAACTTCTTTTTAAAGAAATTCAGATTAAAATTGACTCCTATGGATACTTCAGGATTCCCAGTAACTGAGAAAATGCAAACTGTATGAATCAGAGGTGTTAAACTGTGAAAACATACAGCAACCTCAGGTTCTTCTGAGTGTACCTAACAAAGACATATTCATATATCTGTGTTCAACACTAAAATATTAGTTACTGAGTTGAAGATTATTTCAGATGAACAGCACCGGTGCTGATCCTCCCACCTTTGGAGGAAACAGACTACCTATCTGTGATGGTTTGGGAGTTCCCCACCCCCCACACTTTGTAAAATGACCCAGACTAGAACTCAGGCGGCTGGAAGTTAAGGACTGAAGCTCTATTTACAGCTCAGCACAATGTACAAGCAGAGACATACACTATAGACAGGAATAGTTACAGAAATAGACAAGTTAAAGGTAATACAGAAACACAACTCCACTCCCAGAAATCAGAGACCCCAGGAGGGGCTCCCAACCACCCTTCCACCTTCTCCCCACCCCTGTACCTTACCCCAAGGTTTGCCTTATGTGCAAGGTAAATTAGGAGGATCGGCCAGGGGGGTTAGAAGAAAAGTGGTTAGTGAAAATTAATCGGCAGTGGAGCCAGAGCCAGAAGCTGCTAGACCGCCCCAGACGCTGCTCTCCCAGAAAGAGACAGACAGAGAATGCCTTATCTATCTTTTGGTTATTTTTCCCAAACAATTTTTTCAGCAAGCCTATGAGTGAAATAGACATCACCATGTTTTCCTTTCACAGCTTAGAGTGTAATTTTCTCTATTAAAATATTCTAATTAGCCTCAAACCAGCACACTATCCAGTAAGATTGACTGTCATTACAAGTGTCATTGAGTAGTAAAAAGAGGACGGAATGGGAAAAAAAAATGGCAATCACAGGACTTTTAGTCTGGGAGAAAGATGGCAAGTTGGCAATTTTTTAAACAGAGGAATAGGGATTATATTTCAGTAGGATATAAAATTTAATGCAGACATGCACATATATTTTATACAAAGACCCCATGGTATACAGCATTGCAAGATTTCTTGGGGTCTTGAAGATGTTCATCTGCATGCTGGATGCATACAGTTCCATGCATTTATGTAATGCCATGCTGAATCATCACAGAACACATTTTCTGTAAAGGCAGAATGAACCAGAAATATTCTTAAGTTGGATTTTAACTAATTGACAATTTGCACAGTGATAACCTTTTTTTTCCTTTAAGATAAGCCACTGGGGGGAAAAAAAAATTGGCTAAATCAATAGTAATTTTACAATACTTTTTCTTTACCCGATTTGATATCCACTTTCAAAAATCTGCAGTCATTAGAACAAGGTTTATGGTCTCAGTGAACCATCAGATAAAGGCCTGACACATTGAAAAAATGCAACTCAATTGTCAAAGAAATTCTGATGTATTGCAAGCCACAAGCACAGTCATAGGGACTCAAGGAGAGTGCAGAAGTCTGGCGTGCACAGGGCTGGGTGTTATGGTGATTGTAGCAATTCCCTTGAAAGTATTTTCCTCTGGCAATTTTCCTGTATATTAGTTTCTTAGGAGAGATACTGGGGCAGCCTGGGGCAGCTAGCTGAATGATCAGCTGAGGATTGTCCTGAGAAAGACTATAAAAATGAACTCTATCAGTCTTTCTCAGATTGCCTTCCAGCTCAGTCCTAGCATAGTCTTGCCTCATGATGAGACAAACAGCAAAGATTTTCCTTCACAAACCTTAGGAATGGCAACAAATGCAAACATAACGACTCCTGCCTTCGCTGGCTGCATTCATTAGCTTTCTTTTGATTGTAACTTGCATTCAGAGGCCTGAAAGCCAGTGAAGGCAATTCACTCAGGTGTCAAAATCTGTAGAGGAATCCCAGCCTACAAGACTACACGGCTTATGTCTATTTATGACCTAAAATGTCTAGGCTCCTTTTAAATCTGACTGCAGAACACAGATACTTGGAGAGCATGATATATGCCATCCTAAGGCAGATGCCTCAAAACAGTGACATTAATTGAAAACTAAAACTGCTCTGTTGCTTCAATGGCTGCACAGGGAATCTAAATGAGATAGTGAAGACAGGTATGACATATATCATGCAAGTGATCACACAACCCACCCACAACAACAAAACTTGTGTGCCTGGAATATACAAAACTGTTGTCTAGTCCAACCTGGAAGCTTCAAAATAATATAAAAGCAGTATACGAGAGAGACTTTGAGGTAGAAACAGCACCAGTCAACCAGAAACAGAAACAGTTAAACCTTATGTGCCTGGAATATACAAAACTGTTGTCTAGTCCAACCTGGAAGCTTCAAAATAATATAAAAGCAGTATCTGAGAGAGACTTTGAGGTAGAAACAGCACCAGTCACCCAGAAACAGAAACAGTTACACCTTGGTCAGGCACTGCCAGAAGTCAGCCAGCTGTCACCACAGCTTCCAGACAGACTGCAGTGAGTACTAGGGTGTAAGCATGGACACAGGTCCACCCATGCGGGTACACATGAAATGGGCAAGCAGAGACTCATGCAAAAAGGGAAGCTGTGTCCCTGGAGAGTGGGGCTACGTTTGCAGCCTGTTCTGCCTGTGATAGAGGGTCTGGGTAAACATGAGTGGAGTGGATGACTCTGACTACAGGTTTCAGAGGGTATTTATAGAGGGATGTTTAGAGATATGCAATGTTTACTAGTATTTTTGAAGTGTCTGCTACCATGGGTTACCTTTTCTGTTACTGAAATTGACAGTGAATGTATTATTACTTGTTGGCAGTTGATTACATATCACTAAATTGGCACTTCTGTTCTGGTATGGTTAAACTGTGTGAACTCATCAGCTTTTTCTTCCAACAGTATCTCACCCTTGGAAGCGTGGCTGAGCTCTGCACTCACTCGTGAGCTACTGCAGCTACTGAGTAATCTGTTGTAGTTTTGAAGTTTACGTGTTGACATTTGGTATATCATACTACAGGATATGTATGAATAAATTTTGGAAGGACCTTGCTGGTTCCTAATTGTAACCATCAAAACTAGATGGCAAAGTGTCAGGATCATACCTGAATGCAAGGTTTTCAACTGTGGAACCAAAGCATGACCTTTGGTTACAAGAAATTCCCCATTTGAAAGTAATGAAAGGAATCCTCTCAGATTATTCTTCTATGCTTTCTAGATGCTTTCTAGTTGCTGCAATCTTTCTGATGAATTTGATCTGCAGAGCCTCAAAAGACATAAGGTAATTGCCTCTCCTTGAAAATAGCTGAGGATGTTATTCACTTGAATCAGTTCAATCAATCTCTGACACTTTCAGCTTATTTTTGTGCATTCATTATTCTTGCTGGATGATTTCTTCACCAAGTTCAAAAAGTCTGAATGTAAGTAGTTGTTCATAGATACAAAAATACTCTTTGACACACAAACAAGAATCTCTAACTATAGAAATGTAGGTATCTACATGTCTGAGATGCCTAGGGACTGATACGACGTAGAAGGTCAGGAAAAAAAATGTGTTTTGCAAGGAAGCTATTTCCTATATTGTCTGCCAGCACAATCAGATCTGTCCACTGATCACAGTATATAGACAAATTTGTGAGACATGTAACGTGCCCATAATCAAAATAATGGTTCCAGAGTACATTACAGAAGAAACAGTGCAGGAATTTATCATAAGTTTATAGTGTTAGCTTAGTCTGTTTATTCCACCCTTGATTTATTGTTATAATGTGCCATTTCTCTACAGCTCTAACATGACACTTGTTAAAAGGGAAACTCATGGTATTATTCAGCTATTTTATACAGTAAATTTCCCACTTACATATCTTTTTTTTTTTTTTTTTTTTTTTTCCTTACATAAGACTTTTAAAGAGGTATTAGTTAATAGTTCAGGACAAAAACCAACCAAACAAATCCTTTTATGCTTCAAAAATAACTTATTTACATGAAGGAGAAAACATGATCTGAGAAAGTTTCCATGTTCTTAAGGCTAAGTCCAAAGATAAAAAGCCTCTCACTTGCTTCACCAACCACTAAATTAAGTCCTTTGGCTGAGGCTCAGCTAAGTACAGCTTCCCAACTCAGCATCAACTTCTTAGTGGAAAAGTAAAGGTGATTTACTAACAGTATTTTCCAGCTTGCTGTGAAAAGCAAAAGAGGATCCACTTAGCTAAGGGAAGTTGGAAGGCAAAAAGGGAAAGATGAGAAGAATTAGGATAATGGGAACTGGATCTGGGAAAGGTAGGAGATGCAGAAGGGCTTACAGGACCACCCTGACTGAACATGAAGAGCAAAAAGATCTGTGGACCAGGAGAAATGCAGAGTTCTAAGGATCTGGATAAAAGTGTAAAGACTTAATCATGACATATTCCCCATGTTATAAAGAACTAGGATGTTTGCAATGAGAAGAACAGAAAATTACTCCAAGAAGAATTTTAAATTTATTTGAGCACTGCATGGCAGATTGGCATAGGCATGAAGAAGGTAGAGAGAAAGTTTACTCATTCCTCCTCTTAAGAATCAGAGGTAAGAAAATAAATAATCAGGTAGAGGTTCTAAAGGGGGAAAAAAAATCATTCTTAAGGAACACATAAATAAATAATCTGTAGACTCTCACTGCATCAAGATGTTGGGAAGACCAAAAGCCTTACTAGATTAAAAAATCTAGTAGAGAATTTCATGGCATAGAAGTCCACTGGAGCTTATTAAACATAAAGATATATATTCCACTTCCACTTTTGTGTTTCAAGCTTTGCAGGTTAGAAGAAAGAGCCATAGTCTCCCCAGGGACAAGTGTCACTTTATGCTTGTCGTGTTACAGAGTTTTATGATACTTTCTCACCTGGTTGTTGCCAGAAACATAATGTCATACTGAGCATGTCTGTGATCTCCCCCAGTCCAGACAGACCTTTTTGTTCTTACATCAAATGAAAAGATAGGACTTTACATACTATGAGAACTGAAAACAGAGATAGAATTTATATTATGCTGTCTCCCAGGAAAAGGAGCATTACAGCATTTGATTCTCTACACAGGCAACTTGCAAGAACAGTGAAATTCATATGATGAATTCTTAGAGAACCTAGTGAACCAGTGTAACTTTATTCCCCAAAACTCCTGCAATCTAATTTATTAAGAACTGACCATAATTTTCGTTTGCATTTTCTCCGGTTAAGTGGCAGGGAAATAATATGGAATTAAAAAATGAAACAAAGGGGGCGGAGGGGGGAGGAATTTGAGCCTTTCTGCTGTTTCTAAGCATTTTACTCTTTATCTGCGTGCATGTTTGTTTTACATTTTGTGTCTGTGGCTATTACTTGAAGTAGTATCAGAACTGGCCACATGAGGGCGATACTGCAACCTAATTGTCAGTGTTGAGCTCTAAGCAGCTCTCCACGTGGTGTGAAAAGATTTATTTCCTGGGTAGGTGAGGGTCCGGTTCTATTTGCACGTATGTTAAGCATAAAAATAGTTTTCTTTACACAAGTTTCCAAATCTTCAACACGCAATACACACAGAGAGAATTTCAGTGATCACTACAGTGACTTCTACCACAGCAAGCTTAACAGCAAACTGCTTTAATAAATTATGTTTACTTCACTGCACAACAGGAAAACCACTTAAGGTCATAGTTTCATCTAAGCGTATCGAGGGTTATGCAAGAATATTAATTGAGGAATTTAAATCCAGGAGGCACATGACGGTCTATTTTAGATAAGTGAAGGGACAATGAATCAGAGCTGGACTAGGAGGAGCTGCTAGAAGCACAAAAGAGCACTCACATGTGACGCAGGACCTGGCACCACCGCAGTTTACAAAAATGCATCCCTTTGATAAGAACTGGGGCTGGTCTGGGAAAGGTTAATGGCAGGGCAAATAAATTACTTCACAGTGTGTTAAAAGTTGAGATAATGAATCATAAATGACTGTTTGACAAAACAACTTCTCTAAAAAATCCAAAGTACTCAGGGGCCAGCATTCTGCTCAATATGCAAGCAAAATGTCGATTAACATGAAGGGAATTACTGCACACATTGACAGAGATCCATGCCTTAATTGGTACCATATGCAAAACAGAAAGTTTCTATTTCATTATTAATTTTCCAACACACAGATGGTCTAAATAAAGGGTTTTCAAATTTCCTCAAGGAAATAAGGCTATTACACGACTCTCATATCAAAACATTTATGTGGCAAAAAGCCATTCCCTCCTCTGAATCTCCTGCACCTTCCCAGCCAGGCTCCAAATCTAGTCACAATTTACCACCCCTTGACTACACACAAAATCCTTATGCCACCTCAGGGTTTACTTTCTTTTGCTTTCTGAACCAAGATAGTAAAATATGTATAATCCAGAAGAAGGCCTGGCAGCAAAACACACTTGAACTCTTTCTGAACTGCCGTTTGGCTAATGTTTATTCAAGAAGTCATTCTGAAGTCTTGCCACTATGATTAGGGTAAGTAAATATGAGTTGTAAAAATCATTTACATTAGTTTACTAACAAAGAAGCAATGAGAAATGCAGTATTTTTCTTTATGCAGTTTCTCTTATTCATTTTATATCATCTGATTCCCCCATCTCCAGTATTTTTAAAAATCTGTCCTTTATACATTCCACATTCTGGTTACTTCTAGCAACGATGAAGTGTTGTTATACATAGGGGATGAAATTTTAAACTTAACCTATTGAGTTTGTAGTAGTAATGTCATATCCAAGTTAACCACAATTTCTCATCAATAACAGTTTAATTGTACTAGTATGAAAGAATTTGCTAACCAGAGGCTTCTATACACTGAGGAAGTGCCTAAATTATTGTGCAGCTTTACTGAAAGAAGTGCTTCCATGAAGACAATGAAGCAGATAAAAATTAATTTAGTCTGTTATTTAAAAAAAACATTCAGTCAGCTCCTCTTTGGGGGAAACACATCAAACACTAGCAAAGTTTTCCTGACCAAAGCCTCCTCTACATGTAAGTTCAGATCTCAGTGACACCAACAGGCATTCTGTCAATAATGTATCTCTTCCAAATAATGTAAGTGGTTGAATTCAAAATTTCTCCCAGGTGTTGTTTTCTGACTGATGATCTCCTGCCTGATGCTTCTGCATCAAATACAGAAGCCTCTTTTATGATTTTCCCAGCAGTACTTTCTGGCCACTCCATTAATTCCCAGTGTCCCTGTTCTTATGGAGACTCCCTGACTCCTTCTAGATTCTTTATAGGGAAGACTGTGAGAGACAGTCTGATATACTCTATTTTCTATCATTTTGTTAATTTGCATTTCAGCCTATACATCACTACAAATGTTCTTTCTGTGGTGCCTGTTTTTTGTTTATTTCTTGCCATTTTGACAATTCTGCCTAAAGCTGTGGAAGATATAGCACCACTGCAGCAGTAACCAGATTGGAACTACTGCAGATGTACTGCTGGTTCTATCTATCATTTTTATTGCTTCTTCAGCTGCCACAGTGCTCTGTAAATGGCAGCTGGAACCCTGTTCAGCAGACTTCCCTCAGTGGGAATATTGCAATTACTAATGACTACTAATGTTTAAAGTGGTCCCTACTTCAGCTGTGATACTGATTTTGCTGGACATTTCACTATTTTAGTAAACATAAAACAAACCTGAACCCCAGGGTTTAAAAGTGAGTGACTATTAGTCCACCTGATGTAAACACAGGTAAAGGGATGGTAAAATAATATTTCTCCACGGGTTTCCATAGCTTTTTAGGGAGGAAAGAAAGATAAGTAAGTTTATCTCAGCTAATTTTGGCAATCTAAAGTTTTTCATGTTCTCTAAGAATGCCGTAGTCCACAGAAACAAAAAGACATTTTTAGCAGTAAATTCATTCCAAAAATTAGTGCCTAAACTGGGTGGGATGATTCATTCTCCAGAGGTGTCTGTTTCTTCAATAACTAGAATTAGATAATGAGCTTAGACTAGGCACTTGACTCTGAGAGAGCTAAAATGATAGAACATACCAAATGGTTGGCATCATCAAGAGTCCTGGCAGTTGACACTATAACATTCAAAATGGTTCAAAGTCAAGACTTGCTTCTGCACCAGGAGGGCTGCATGGACAAAGTGGACCCATCCTAAGATGGATGCTGCAGGAGTTGAGCTGTATGATCTCAAGAAATTAGTTTGTGGCCTTATTCCTTCTAAAGGGAAGGAGAAGCCTCAATATTGTAGTTCCTTCATGAAGGGTTGCTATGCTGCAAGCACAGTTCCTTACTGAAAGAACGAAGGATTGAGAAGGCAAGTTTGGAATTCCACAGGGCTGCTAAGGAAACTGGATGCAGAGAAAGAGAGTTCTCTCCAGGCACTTGGAGATGTCCAGAGTTTATCCAATCTTCCAATGTGGAACATCTTTCTTCATAAAACCAAGGCCACGGGAGGCCCATCCTCTCCATAGTCTACTTCCTTCCCCTTATTTAGAAGTGTCCTGACCCTGCTCCATTCTGTTTTACTGCACCTTAAAAAGAAATCTAAACAAACTGTTTTAAATATTTACTTTCCTTTTTCACAACTCTGTCAATATCTGGGCAAAAGATGTTACTGCATGACAGCATCCACACTGCTGTGCTTTAGGGAAAACTCCAACCTTGCAACTGCTGTGAAATGTCACCAATAAAATTGGGCTCTGATGCAAGCAAATCCCAAGACCCTTCATAACTCCCACTGCAAAGGGCAAATCTGAGCTCCGTGAAGCTAGCTCCACTTGTTCTGAGAAATTAAAGCTGTACTTTAGGGAAGTATTCACTGTCAGTTGAGGATTGCAAATTAAAAAAGAGCAAAAGGGAATAGAGATATGATTTTGTGTGTGTGTGTGTGCCTCTCTACTTTACCTGAAAGATGGAAAAACTAGGAAATCAAGTGTTTTACCTTTATGTAAAAGTGCTTTTTCTTGGGTGGATGCCAGACAGTGGTGGTTGAATGAATGAATGCCCGCAGAGGTGTTAAGGATGTCACAAGAACATATGCTTTGATGATGACAGTAAGGTCTTGAGCTTTAAGAATGTCCTTGTGGTATGGTGAAGCTGATACTTGAGTCCTGGAAAATAATTACAAAATGTAGCATGAGTGAAGTGCTTTTGCAAATGAGGAAAATTAAGAAAATAGTGAAATAGTCAAAATTAGTGGAAATAGGGAAGTAGCTTCCCCCCTTCCCTGCCACCTCTTACCCCAAGTTAAGCAGGCTGGAATGATGCTTCACATTACATCTTTTTATTGCTTTCAGTATTTTAATTTCCATACACAGAAAGTAGCAGAGTTATATTTGAGGATACACAAAGGTAAATGCATTATGGACATATGGTTGGAAAGCCAGGACATTCAGAGTGAAGGTAAAAGTACTAAAGAAATCTGAGCAGCTGAAGAGTCAGATGTGCATAGTCAAAGCACTCAGATTTAACATGGATTTGTAGCAAATTTAGAAAAAAGAAAACAACCCTCTGGAAAGACTGGACTGTT
>VWZE01011906.1:211055-311357 GCA_013396675.1 Eubucco bourcierii
AGTAAAATAAAGGAACGCTAACATGTGGTATTGCATGCCTTCCCTAATGAAAACCATAAACTGTAATTCTAAATATTATGAAATGCTAGGACACCTAGGAATAATCTGTAATAAATCAGCTAAACACAAAAGAATTAGGCAAACTGACTTTGCCTCTGAAGTGACATGGCTTTCTAGATACTGGGCTGTAGTTCCCACAGTCCAGCCAGAATCAGCCATGGAAATAGGACAAGGGGGAAAAAAATAATAAAGGGAAATATCTGTTATTTGTAAGATCATTATTTGAGGAATCTGAGCTATTCACAAATATGGTTATTATTATCCCTGTTAAAATCTGAGTATCAATCTACCTCCACAGCAAATGCAATGAGAAGATAACTATACAAATTACAGGTCTCTAAGACTGATCTCTGGTAAAAGACATTTGACTCTCCTTCTATTTCTGTGTATTCTTTGGCAGTACATGGCCTTTCCAGACCTCAATTTTGTGCTCCGTTAAAGGAGTCTAATATCTGTCTTTAAAAGACATTTAACTCTCTTGTCCTGAATGGTAGGTCCTCAGAGTAAAAAAACTTAGGAGGTGCTGTAACACAGAAAACAGCACTTGGACAGTTAGTTCTCAAAAACTTCTTGATCTTTCACTAAAAAGAGGTTCTCCGTCCAAAGGACTACATGTGTGTGTCTGAGTAGGGGAAAGGCAAGGATGGGAGAAGGAAATAGTTCAGCCACCATGACATCTTAGCATTCACAGGGGTGTCTCTGGGTCTGTATTTATCTGTCTAGGTATTTCAGTGCCCCCAACATAAAGACAGCTGTTCACACACAAAAAAAATGTGCAAGCTTGGCGAGTACAGAAACAAACGGTAAGCAAGTATGAGAGATGAAATACATCCAAGTGCTCCACCTGCTGTGTTGCTACATTCTGTCTCTGACTCTCAAGTAACAGCAGGATGAAGCACTGGCTGTTTTTGAGGTTAGAGAATTGGTTTGCTTACAGCTGTGCACTCCAGCTCTGCTTCCACCAGTGCCTCAGATTTGCGGCATGTCTCTTGTCAGTGCTTTCGCTGCCCTGGAACATGTTACTCGTGGCACTGGACCTTGACAGTCCAGGCTGGCCAGAGCACTCTGGGGTGACAACTGGGAGCTGCAGGTCTGCAAAAGTATCAAGGAGATGAGACAGAGTCAGTAGAGCATTGAAAGCAGCAGTCAACCTCAGCCGTTAAGAGTAAAACATGTAAACCACAATAGGTAGAGAGATGCTATCAGCACCAGTCAAAAAACGTAAAGTAACAAATGTTGGAAATATAATCATTTGCAGATCTACTATCAGAGAGCTTTACACCCACCAAGCACATCTTTCTAGTTGCAGAGGCTTAACTGCTACTCCCACTTTATGGAGCAGTCCATGAGTGCTACATCCTCCCCCTCTGTCTTCAAAACAGAAATCCTTTATTTCTAAATATAAAGTACCAAAACTTCATTTCTTACATAGCTCTATTTACAATTAATGGGGATAGGATTTTTTTTACTAAGGACAAAGGGACTTTGCCACTGTAATCACACACAGAGCTCAGTAAATAACCACATATCCTAGTTTCTAGAGTCACCATTTAATGCTATGTTTTTTAGTTACTGAACTCTATGGGAGGCTTAGTTCTGCCACTGAACGCAGCAGTAGCAGGACTGATGCACCAGGATTCTCAGGATTTCTGAGGCATGTGATTATCAATAGTAATCAAACTACTGTGATGTGAGATCAGTCAATGAGTAGTATGTATTTTTCTTCTTTTACTGTGTTGTTAAAAAGATTCATGTAGGGTGGTTTTCATTAACTCTAACACACTTCACATTTCGAGGTCTTAAGTAACAGCTAGGGAAAAGACAAGCTGTTCACATTCTTCCCGAAGTTTATTACTTCTCTTTTTAATGACATACCACATTTTGATAGTGTTGTAAATGTATTTGTATAGCTTCTCTCTTAAAGCATGCACTCTCAGACTTAGTACATGAAAAAAAAATAATTTGGAAAAAACAAAAACAAAAACTACTGAAACTCCATTTCTGGTGATGAGCTAAAAGCATTTAATTATTTTCATACACTTTCTATTAAAATGGCATTGTGATTGTCTAAGCTTATCAGCTATTTATCAGTTCAGCTCAGCCTTCCAAGTTTAGCTAGTACCTAAAATTAATATGGTTCCTTGCTTTACCTGAACCTTTTAGCAAGATTAAAGACTACTAACTAAACCCAGGCATTTATTAATATAGCACTGTGCTGGTTTGAGGCTAATTAGAATATTTTAATAGAGAAAATTACACTATAGGTTGTGAAAGGAAAACATGGTGATGTCTATTTCACTCATACGCTTGCTGAAAATTGTTTGGGAAAAATAACCAAAATATAGAGAAGTCAGTCTCTGTCTCTTTCTTTGAGAGCAGCGTCTGGAGCAGTCTAGCAGCTTCTGGTTCTGGCTCCACTGCCGATTAATTTTCACTAACCACTTTTCTTCTAACCCCCCTGGCCGATCCTCCTAATTTACCTTGCACATAAGGCAAACCTTGAGGTAAAGTACAGGGGTGGGCAGAAGGTGGAAGGGTGGTTGAGAGCCCCTCCTGGGGTCTCTGATTTCTGGGAGGGGAGTTGTGTTTCTGTATTACCTTTAACTTGTACATTTCTGTAACTATTCCTGTCTATAGTGTATATCTCTGTTTGTACATTGTGCTGAGCTGTAAATAGAGCTTCAGTCCTTAACTTCCAGCCAGCTGAGTTCTAGTCTGGGTCATTTTACAGGGTGGGGGTGTGTGTGGGGGCGGGGAACTCCCAAACCTTCACAAGCACCTTGTGTTCATATTGTACTCTCATTGACACTTTTGTCTTTTCTTATGCATTATAACTGGTATAACTGATTATAACTTTGTGAGCAGCTACCACTTTGTTGATGGTACAGAGACAAAACTGGCTACCATCTGCTTGCTTGGCAGTGCAGTGGTAACAGATGTGTTGGGCTTGCATAGCAAGATTTTGGTAGAAGGGGGAGCTACAAGGGTGCCTTCTGTGAGAAACTGCTAGAAGCTTCCGCCGTGTCCAATAGAGTCAACGCCAGCAAGCTCCAAGACAAATCTGCCATTGGCCAGTGCTGAGCACAACAGTGATGGTGGTAGTGCCTCTGTGATATCACATTTAAGAAGTGGAAAAGCCCTGCACTGTGGCAACTGTGATAATAAGTGAGATAAACAACCCTGCAGACACGAAGATCATGGAAGGAGAGGGAGGAGGTGGTCCAGGTGTCAGAGCAGTGTGCCCCAGCAGCCTGACATGAAGACCGTGATGAGTCAGGCCATCCTTATTCAGCCAATGGAGGTCAATCATGGAGCAGATATCCACTGAAGCCCTTGTGAAGGACTCTGTGTTGGAGCAGGTGTGTGCCTGAAGGAAGTCCATGCTGGAGCAGGTTCTAACAGGACCTGTAGACCTTAGGAGAAAGAGGGGCCCACTGTGGATTGGGTTTGTTGGGAGGACTTGTGACCCCATGAGAAGGACCTGTGCTGGAACAGTTTGTGAAGAACTGTAACCTGTGGAAGACTCATGTTGGAGAAGTCCATGGACTGTCATCTGTGGAAGGGACCCCATGCCAGAGCAGGGTAAGAGTGTGAGAAGTCCTCCCTTGAGAAGGAAGGAGTAGCAGACACAATGTCTGATGAACAGACCACAACCTCCATGCTCCCTGGACTGCTGGGAGACAGAAAGTAGAGAAAAATCAGGAGAGGTGTAAAGCCCAAGAGAGAGTGAGGGGAAGGTGTTTTTAAGATTCAGCTTGATTTCTAATTATCTTACTCTGATTTGACTGGTAACAGATTAAATTATTTTTTCCTCACGTTTTATCTGTGATAGTAATTCATGAGTGATCTCTCTTTTGGCCCACCAGCCTTTCATTATTTTCTCTCCTCTGTCCAGCTGAGGAGAGTGATAGAGTGAGCATCTGGCATCCAGCCAAAGTCAACCCAACGTAAGAATAAGCCAGTAATTTCCCATTAAATCATTTATTTAGCAGATATACTTCTAAATATACACAGGAAGTAAATCTGCTAAATTAAGTGCTATTTTCCCATATCTGCCTTGCAAAGACACAAAAGGCATTTCATTATGGAAATTTCCACCATGCAAAGAGACAATGGCATTTCACCATGGCAACTTTCATCAACCCCACCACGGCTATTCCTATGCATCATTTTAGTTACCTGACTGAAGTGCCCATATTAGCCAAATACTATTCTTAGGCTTTGTCTTTACAGAATGGAGAAAGAGCAGCACATCAGTCCTTGGAGCACTAAGAGAAATACAGATTATGAGCTGCTCTCTAAAAGGTTTGGGGTTTTTGTTTTCTTTTTGTTGTTGTTGTTTTTTAAACTGACTGTACAAGGAAACTAAGTTACTTACAGCTGAAAATAATTCACAGTGTAAAATTTGAGCATAGAGCTTTGGTGTTTTGGCAAGACCAGAAATACTAAACCACGTAGAGGCTCTCCAAAGTGCAAAAATAACTTCAGATATCTTTTTCTGGTTTATCCTCATTTTGGTAAAACACAAAGACTTCTGCTGTTGCAGCTGTCTAAGGAGTCATGGAACCAAGCCCTGTATCTTGGTAGTGTGACATATCCATCAGAAATAACACAGCACCATCAGACTCTGAAGATCACACCTCATGACTTCAGAATCTTCAAAAGATTTCAAGACTTCAGGATCTTCAAAACAGCAAGATACTGGTCTGTTGACCATGAATGGGATCAAATTCACACAAAACCCAATGAAGCCTCTAGGGGAGAAGATGAGAGGGACAGGCAGTCCTACCTTGTTGGCTGCAGCACACAGCTGAAAAGAGGCAGAACTGTGCTTCAAGAAGCAGGCCCCTTTTACATATGAACTTTTTACGTTCAGCTGTTGCTACATTACAACTTTAGCAGAACGATGCAAAGGACAAGACTGATAGTCTGAAAGCCAGATATAAAATAGAAGTGTCCTGAAATTCTAAAACTGCTGGGTAGAAGATCCCCAGTATCGCTGTAAGTCACTGCAAAATGCCTCAACATTAAAAAACAAACAAACAAACAATTAAAAAAACCAAAACAGCTAAGAAACCTGCCATTTCTTAAAGAAGAACAACTCAAGCTGCTGATAATTAGCATTGAGGACAAAAAAGTTATTCCTTATGTTATAGAGCATCCTGTTTGTATGGTGCCTTAGACATCTCTTGATTTTGTATTATAGAATCATAGAATCAGCCAGGGTTGGAAGGGACCGCAAGGATCATCTACTATTAGCCTTGGTTTTCCCACCTGGGAAACAACCCATCATGAGGTGGCTGGAAGAAGGAGAAAGGAGAATGAGACTGCACAAGGTGCTTGCTCCTTTGAGACAACACACAGCACATACACCATTAGGTGGAGTTAATAGGGAGTGACAGCCCCTCACTTTGGTGAATCTGCCCCTAGTAATCTATGAATACAATTATCATAATAATAAAGAGATGTCAGTAGTGCTGAACTGTAGCACACCCAGCTACATCAGTGCTCATGGCAACTCTTCACTCACTCTCACACCCAAAAGCAGCAACTCTTTATTAAAGCTGTAAATTTGTTAATCGACATTATCATCAATGAAAATTACCCTGCAGTGCCTTTACTGTTTGCAGTAATTACCGTGTTTTTCCATCTTGAAATCACTCTACAGGCTGTTAATTAACCAGTCCTTTTGAAGTACATAAATAACATCATTTTATAATAGAAGAGGTGAGGCAGGCTCAGCAGTTGGTATCCGTCAGGCAGCTTGGGAAATCAAATTAGCAGGAGTCCCAGTATTGTAGTCTCATGTCCAGATTACATCCACTCTTTTAAAACTCCAAATCTTAATGTCAGTAAATCACTAAAGATCAAAAGGAAATGAAGATTTCCCCTTTTAAAGTGGTTACACAGTAACTGAAAGACTACCAAATTACTGTTTTTTTCCCAAGGAGCAGCTGCTGACTTTGCCACAACTACCTTTTGCCACTGCCATTTGTGATGATCCAGTGTAAACCAAAGGACCTAAGGCTGGATACCTGCTTTCCATTAAAAAACGGCTTCATGTTGTTCAAATTCTGATTTGATGAAGATCTCTTGTACTGCTATCTCAGAATGGTACCATTAAAAACACCGACAAGCAGCACTACTTTACCTCAACAGAGGAAAGTACCTCTGCCATTCTGATGGGTAAGGAACTCATTACTAGTTCTCAGATGATTTCACACATTAGCTCTCTAACCACAGCAATGGGTAAAAACATAGATCTGAGGCATAGGAACAGCTGGTGGGCATATGTGAAAGGGAGGTATAGGATCCACTAAAGCAAGTCAACACCTCTAGATCAAAAAAATTAAGCACCTCGTTGTCACTTGAACTGGTGGTAAATATTGCTCTGTCAACTGCAATCTCTCAATGTACTAGGGAGTCAAACAGATCAGTTGACAGCAACAACTGATACCTAGTGTAGCAGCTACACTGCCATCTAATGAGGCCTTTCAAGTATTTTACACAGTTCTGACTTCTTGCTCTCTCTCTCTCTCCATCTCCGGCTCCCAAGTTATTTACTTGCCTTTGGCTCAGAGTTCTGAAGTGTAACATGAGATTCCACACATACACAATAAAGAACAGTTGATTTAAGAGTTACAACGTGTGGCCGAGCAAAAGGTTTACCAAGAAGTACATTTGGACAAATTAAGAATTCCTGGAGCGGATCCAGGTCAGTGCTGTCATGGCTGCAGCCACACGGACTGGTGGTAAATTGAACCCTTAGGTTAACATGAACATCTGGTGATCTGCAAAGGTAAGGAGAAGTCTCTACTGGTTGAACTAAGTGAGTGACACTCAACTGAAAGAAAAGGAAACAGGAGATGAATGAGCATGTGTCCCCTTTACTCATCCTTTGATACTATCCTTTGATGTTACAAGAAGGGTTAAGATAGGGTTTTGTTTGTTCACTTTTTTTCACTTTGCTGAAGATCAAATAAGCTAGATTTTATGCACTTCAAACATGGTGCAAGGAATGATTAAGACTGTCATCTTTGGGGGAAAAGGTAATTTTGTTTCTAAAGTGCCCATCGACTGTCAGATCTGTTAGAAACATTTCGAGAGCTATTGAGCCACCTTGGGACCTCCTGGTTCTTCAGTGAAGCACAAGGCTAGAGATGGGACAGAAAACAGTTAAGATGTGCTTTATTCTGAGCCCAGCACACTGTTTATCTGTTCCGTAGAGGACTTTTAAACTCAGCACTTCTTGCAATCACTTTTCTTTTTAGCAGGAAAAACATCACTTCAGAACATGAAAGCCAATTTAATCCTGAAAGTATGCAGGAGACTTTCAATCTATGTAGAAGTCTCCTCCTAAATTTCTTTCTGGATTTTCTTACTAGCAGGCTGCCTCTAGCAGAAGCCTGAAGTCTCTCACAGAAAAAAAGTGATAGTCACCTCATGTTCAGCAGATTCTGCAGCATGATATTCAGGAACAACTAATAACAGGTTCTCTCTGTCAGCCTTGCAAGTCTGCTCTCTGACAGGGCACCTCAGTGAGTTAGAACTTCATATTGCACCCTGTGCTGGGATCATCCATCTGCCTGACTGCTATAGACTTCTGGGGCACAAAGACCTTTCTGATATAGACCAGGCAAGCTACATTGCGACAAATTGGTCCTCTTCCAGTATTTAGAGCTTGGGAATTTTCCATCATTTTTAGGTTGGAAAGGTGCACTGAACAGCTGCACAACTGCTTCATATCAGGAGATGCTTTCACAGAGTCCTAGGCCAACTTTTGAGGACCTCCAAGACTAGGAGATTTTGATGAAAACAAAACCTAGTATCCAGCATCTTTTCCTCCCTCATGAATAGCAACCTGCTCTAAGATGCATCATCTTAAAATTAATGATCATTAAAAGTGCAATTAAAAAAAAATAATTTGATTTTGAAGGATGGATAATTTCAGTTGAACTACTACTTCATGCCTTGGGGTCATGGCAGGGTTGTCACATTGAATTGCCTCCATTTGAAGAGATGAGGAGACTGAAACAAAGATCAGTATTCTCCTGCGGTTTACAGATTATGCCTTGAGGTTGCTGAAGAAAGACAGAGAACCTTTAACACTCAGTTTTAAAAGAATCTATGCATTTAAAAAAGGGTATCTGTAGAATTTAAAGCAGATGCTATTTGAAGGACACTACAAAGACTAGGGGCAATCCTTCTCTCCAGCGAATTCCAGGTAAAATTTCCATTGATTTCACTGGAACATGATTTCTTGCTTGATACTTAACAATACTGTGATGATTTTCATGTGTGGTATAACCTTCATGAGTGATGTGCGTATTGCTGAAGGCTCAATATCCCATTCAATACTGGCTATTGACCTACCTGCTCTTAGAAGGTTTTAATATTCAAAAAATGCAGTAATCCCTCCCTCTATAATACAGTTAATCTCAAAGCAGCTAGCCTTGAGTATTTACAGTGGAGACATTTCAAACTAATAGCCATTTCTGGAAACTTAAACTCTCTAAAATACGATTAGTGTAAAATAAAGGTTTGTAGTAAAGCTGACCTAGAGGGAAAGGAATTTAAACTGTGGATTGGAATGCATTGAAATTCATGCCAAAACCCCCCTGTGAAGTTTCAAAGTTAAAAGGGCAAAATTATGATAGCACATAATGGCTCCCTCCCTGAAGGTGTTCAAGGCCAGGTTGGACAAGGCCTTGAGTAACCTGTACTAGTGGGAGGTGTCCCTGCATATGGCAGGGGGTTGGAACTAGATGATCCTTGAGGTCCCTTCCAACCTTACCATTCTATGATTCTATAATTTTAAAATGTATGTGCTATTTTCCTCCTTAAAAGCATCAGGAAATACAGCTTCACTGTAGACCAATCATTTAGCATGTATTTTGCTTCTCTGTTTTGGCAGGTGTATGGAAAACAACATTTACTACATACAGTGTCTGCTTCTTCATCCCTAAAGCAACCTCACAGTTAAAAGCTGGAAGGTTTTTCTTTCTGTATTTTCTAGAAGGGCTGCTTCTTCTGTGTGCACTCTTCATCCTAGAACTTAAATTTACAGATAATCTGTAAAACTCTGGAAAAAGCAACTCAGTGAAAATGCTGGGTGATTGTCATTGCGATTAGAGCCACAGCTACAATTCTGTACTAATAACAAGGTGGAATATTGCATAGAATAGCCCAAGTAATTAAATTAAATTAGCTGCTTCATTTCTTTTCAGTTTCTTCATATTGGTTATTATTGCAGAAATACATTTTTGTCCTACCTGAGGTCTGACTCTGTTAGAAAACAGAGAAAATCAAGAAAATCCTACCCGATGCAGTTTGTAGTCAAAATAACTCAAAAGAATCAAGTGCGGATTTTGTCATTCCTGAGGCTTTCAGCAGCTTCAGTAGCAGAAGGCAAACACAAAGTAGCAGAAGTAGCAGACACAAAACCTATCACAACTGATGTGCAAACATTTATTAAGGGCCAGCTGGCAAAAGAAATGCATACCCTCATAAAAAAGCATGCCCCAGAGAAGTTGAATTATTACAACAGAAAATAAATTTGATCTATAATTTCTCCCTTACATAGGTGGCCCTGTTAGGTCTCATGTCCTCCTCTCCCCTCATCAATCTCCTCACCCACTGCAGAATCACCCAAGGACATTGGGGACAGACAGGGCAGATTTGCTAGGCAGAAGGAGAGGAAAGTTGCTGGCAGAAAGGTTAGCATCAGGCAGTAAACATATCACACAGAGAGAACAGAGTCACACAGCTGGATTATCTTTGCTCTTCCTCCCACTCAATTTCATTATGGTAGTGTCTACTCTGAGACCTTCTGTGTGATTAACACTGTTGGTCAGCCCCACAGGTGACTAAGTAAGCATGCAAGACACTCGTAAAGTCTCTGCACTAGTGACAGAATAATAAATGCAGAAGAAAGGCTTACAGGAGAAGTTTTACTCTAAAAGGAATCTGTGAAATGGATGGGAAAACAGCTATGCATGTCCCAGGCTGGGCCTTGGAACTGATGAAGCAAGAGAAAAGCTTATGTGGAAAGACAGCCTAGTCTGGATTCCTTAGAGAACAGGAAAATCAGGGAGACAATGCTGTAAGCATTTCCACTACTTTCCCTGGCAAGACACGTCAAAGAAAGGTTTTGTTGTATTTTTCTAGTGCCCTAAACTGAGGCTGGGAAATTCTGCTCATAATGTGGATCCACTCCTCTCCAGTTCTCAGCTAAAAGCAGTTCCAGAAGGCAGTGAAGCCCACTTCTCAGTCCACCTGTGGTGGGATACCAAATATGAACAGCTGAAATCTCTCTGCCAATCATTTTCTAACCTCAGAGAGCTTCTAGGTTGTTTGCAGGATGATTTCGTTCACAGATCACTGCAATAGCTGGAGCTTTTGCTGACCTAAGCAATAAATGCCAGGAGCCTTGCTTGGCCATTCAATAGCCATACCAGAATCTCTTCATGGCCCAAGTCCTCTATAGTGAGCAGACATCAGGCACTTGGTTAAAAGCTAGGCCAAATGCCCTGTAAAAGAAGGAATGAAACCAGCATTCTCTGACTGAGCAGCCAGCACTTATTGGTGTCTTCCATACTGAATTTTAAGATCCATTACCCTTCTTAGGTCTCATCACAAACCCACTGCCACAAGTGCCCATCCTCCAGCAGCTGCTTCTCTTACTCAATTCAATTTATCCACACACAGTACATATTTCCCACATTTTTGCTCCTCTGAACTATACTTCCAGTCTGATTTTCCTGACTTTTTTTTCTCTTCCCAGTATCTCTCCCATCTCCAGGACACAAACTGGAACACAGAAAGTTCCACCTCAATATGAAGAAAAACCTTTTTACCATGCGGGTGGTAGAACACTGGAACAGGCTGCCCAGTGATGTTGTGGAGTCTCCTTCTCTAGAGACTTTCAAGACCTGTCTGGATGCATTCCTGTAAGATTCCCTCTAGGTGATNCAGATAGAAGTAGTCTGAACATTCAGGCTGACACAAAGATTTATTAAAGAGACAAAGCAGAAAAACAAGCAATGACCTGATGCATTCTACAACCAATTTTCTTTTCTATCTTGGTGCAACAGGGATATGAGAAGGGGCAAGCTCTCTTAAATGCAAAACCTAGCAGCTTAGGAGTTGCACAACAATAAATACAATAATATTTGTCTAAAAAAATAACCATTACCCTTGTACCGCTACTTACCAATATCAATGTTATAGCCTCAGTAAATCCAGTAATCCCATCCTCTTAGCCTTGCTGCCTGATATTTCTTTCTACAACTTACTGTGTCTTTAATTAAATCACATAATTCTTAGAGCATTTTCACTTTCACAGGAAACTGCCTGGCTCCTTGGGGGCCGACTAAATGACAAACACAGTAATAAGAAACCAACTGATTCTCTTCTACAGGAATTGTGGAGAGTCTCTGTTGACTCAAACACACAAGAATGAAAATACATGAGTAATTTAAAGGAAACAAACTCTTCTGTGGAGGAAATACTGATGAAAGGTGTTCTTTCCCCAAATAATTTTAAATTGAGGATCAAATAAATCCTAGTAAGTGACAACTTTGCTGTTGTTGGAGAGAAAAGTATGTCAGAAGATTCAAGGAAAAAAAAAAAAAAGGTGGAAAGAGCTGGCTTTAACAAATGAATAGAAGTGGAAGGGAGTATCTGAAATCTTGGCTTTAGAAGTTTAACTTACACCTTTTTGCCCTCTTTATCTAAAATAAAATTATTTACCCTTTTGAATCTAATTTCACCTTATATGGTTGACTTTCACTTATATTAAATACAATGTCAGACAGCCAGTGATACTGGGATTCATTTCAGGGCTGAGACACTTTGAGGTCTGATCTACACAAAGATGACTCCCTCACGCACCACAGTCTAGGTTTCCATTCCTGTTAGTGGACATCAATATTAACTGTACACTCAGTATGGAGCAATTCAGCTAACCCGAAATTATGTTGAAAGTAAATGCATTGCTCTATCAGACATAGCGGCAGCTTCTTGCAGCTTCTCACAGAAGCCACACCTGTAGCTCCACTGCTACCAAAACCTTTCTATGCAAAACCAGTACACGAGAAACAGCTTAACAGACCACGTGCACAGAGTAGGTTGTGCTACAGTTTATGGATACCAGTGAAAATGTGCATATTACAAGGGGAAAGCTCTGTGTGTGGCAAGTGCCTCTTGGGCTTGTGGTTCTGCAGTAGCAAAACACTAAAACCACTGGAAGTGGCCTTTCTCCAAGAAGGAGGGCAAACCAGTGTTTTTTGAAGGCAGTTTGTTACAATATGAATAAGACCAACTGTACCCTGAAGTCCTTGAAATTTTTAGAAACCTGCTCAGGCTTTTTTTTTTTTTTTTTTTTTTTTTTTTTTTTTTTTTTTAAAAAAATTTTTTTTTCTTATGGTACTATATAAGAATACTTTCTAATTCATTTTTTCACTGCAAGGAAACCCAAGACACTGGGCATCACTGAAGACTTAGTCAAGCTCAGTCAAAACAGGATATTTCACTTACCTTTCTGATAAAGGACTCTCATGGGACCTGGATAGGTGCTCATTATACTGCATGTTCCTTTATTATCAGTTTTGACAATGTGCTGCACCGTGAAAATGGAAATGTCTAATTTAAACTGACCCTCAACATATATCTCTCTAAGGGAAACACCTCACATAGCCTTTAAACATTGATAAATCTTTAGATTAAACAATACAAAAATTAAAAGGGAAAATATGGTGTGCTTAGGTTAGGAACCACCTAACCATCAGGCTTCAGCAAGCATCCAAATGTTAGGTATTTGAGCTACTTGTCTAGGCTCCATTTACAGTGACTGGTGAGAGGTGATTGAGTAGTAAGGACCTGCAGAAGGTAACTCTAGACACCTATTGTTTCTAGATGCTCTGCTCTCTCCACTGACTTAAGAGAAATACTGGAATGCTCCTGCAGAAGATACCTAATTTCTTAATGATTAAATGAGATACAGGAGAGGGGAGAGGGGAGATTGGACTGATCAGTTTTACATATTTGCCCGCAAACAAGGCTAAGTGCTAATGAAATAAATGTGGTGTTGGTTGCTACTAGATTATAAAGAACAAAGACAACTTTTCTTATAAGCAAAACTATGTAGTGAAGATAGATCAAAAATCCAAAGTAGCACTTCTGCTGAATATTTAGTAGTGCAACTGAGATCATGAGTCCCCCTGTGGTTTAAATAGACTTAACGTGGTGCACAATAGATTTTATTTCCAGTTCCTGTTAAAAGCTGAATTTGACCCATAGTAAATTAGAATTCTCTGGCAACTTGCCCATAACCTTTAAACTTTTCTGCTTGATGAACTTAATACACAAAGGCTTTTTATCAGTAAACTGTGTCTGGATGGGAACCAAACTCCAACTCCGACTCTTTCTCCATGCCACAACATTTTCGTAAAGCTGAACAAACACATTACACCAAACCCAGGGCTTTGAAGTCTAAACACCAATATACTATATTAACACAAAACAATCCAAAAATAAGACTCTCATAGCCAAATTATTTCTGCAGCGTGCAATAGCTAAACAATGTAACATCTTTACCTGAAAAGATACTGCACAACTGCAATCTGTATTTAAGTGGTGTCTGAAATGGATTATCATTCTTGTTTAATTCCCACCCACCCACATTCAGGACTAAAAATAAAAGTAATTGCAAGCCTGTTGGTATGATTTCAGAGACTTGCTGTGAGAACTATTAAAAGACCATCATCAGACATGCAGTTTTAAGAAATTGGATTACCTGAAAAGGCTTTTATTATCTGGCATAATCCCTCTTTTCTGCAAAGGAAATGCTGGATTTCTGGAATTAAGTTTACCTGTATGTAAAAAGAAGAAGCTTTAATGATTTCATCCAGGAAAGCCCTCTTTTTGATGGAGCCTTCAATGGGTTCCTCAGAAACAGTTTGCATGCAAATCTCCTGTTGGTGTCAAAAGTGGAACTGCAATTTTGCCAACCTTGCAACACGGGATAATGAAATTAAAAATGTGTGTTCATCCTCCAGGGCCACCACAAAACAAAACTTTAAACTTACCGCTCCCTGCGGCTGAACTTTCACTTCTTCCCTGTCCCCTTTTCAGTCTCTACAGCTTCTCCATTCTCTGCCAGTTGTCATTTGCTGTCTCACTCTTTCTGGAAACAGCCTACACCTCTTGAATCGCTGTGCTTGATAGCAGTGGTAAGCTAACATAGCTAAATTACATTCAGGCTCTGCAACAAAGAACTCTGTTGCACTGTGGTATGAACATGCCAGCAGCAAGTAATGTTAGTCCAATATTTAAAGTTATGTGGAAACATGGGCCATCTGGTTTAAGTCCTTGCTGTGCTGCTGGCTTCCTGAAAAAACTTGGACAATTCCTTTGATCACCTTGTGTCTCAGTTGCTCATGTGTAAAACTTGTGGACATTTCAGAGTGATGAAAGGATTATTATATTGCACAGTATTAGAAGCTCAGATATGACAATACAGGTAGAGTTTAAAAAGCATTTTTGCAGAAGCCTAGAGTGTTTTATGATCTGAAACCTGAATCCAAAGCACGTATATTCCTAGCAAACTAGAACTACTGTAAGAATTTCACTTAGATAAGGCATCCTGTCCCAGGGAACTCCAGTGCACATGAATACTCCTAGCTCTGGCTTCTGTGGACACACAATGTTTTCTTATATTCTCATGAACTTCATAGTTGAACTGAATACCTTCAAAAAGCATCTCTATTTCTCCCAGTCCCTCAGGTCTGACTCTGTACTTTTGGGTCTTGCCATAATTATCTGTGTCATTTCACTTGAAATACAGGCCAAACTGGGTCCAAGGTTTATTCACATATTCACAAACAAAGACTTCAGTTTAAGACACATTTTTATCAACAGGTCAGGTGCTTATTTAGACATAAAAGTAACCTAAGCTGTGCCCATAGCATGCTCAAGACAGAAAAAATGATTAAACAAAAAGCAATCCTGAAAATACCAAGAAATCTTGGCAGCACTGTTAATTTGGATTGTAAGTAGAGTGCAGTGCCAGAGCAAGGAACTCCCATGATGGCCCTGGAGGAGGACACTGGCCCAGCTCTCACATTATCAATTGTAGGAGCACTGTCACTGTTTGGAGAGGTGCCTGAATTATGTTTACAAGAGAGCAAATGTATTAGAGGAAACTCAGTAGTGATATAAGATATGAAGCCTAAATTAGTCCAACTTTATCTACAGTATATGGCACTTTTCTGAAATATTGCATTCATTTGCTAATTGTTTTCTCCCCAGTTCTGAATTCTCTTTTCCAGTGGGGTTAAATTGCTTAGGTTTTGCTTGACTTCTGTAGACACTTTTGCTGCCTGATATGCTGGTTAAAGTTGGCCAAGAACACAAAAGTTCACTCTAAAGAAGTAAAAATGAAAGTTCACTCTCAGTTGTCACAGTTTTCAGTATTTAGACTGAAATATTTACATCCAAAATACTATGTGTAAATGAGAAATTGCTTTTGAGTATTAAGTGTGATATAAAGAATGAAATGTTGGTACCTGACAAATATTTCTCAATAGGTGGGAAATGTGAATAAACTTTTTTATTTATGTTAAACTGTGTTGCTGCAGTATAAAATAAGTGATAGATACTTTAATTTTCCTGAGTGAATAGTGAAAATTTGGGTTAGTCCTATTATCTTGTTCTTCCCACAAAGGATAACACAATAATTCTATACCTTCTGGAAAAGCTCTAAATGATGTAAGTCTTCAGTTTGAATGCAGCTGGTATCATCATTTTTTCTAGAAGATAAGCAGATCAAAAGATCCCAAGGGCTTATACCACCTATGAGGAAAGAAAATAAGTATATTGAGAAAGGAAATATCGTACCTTTCCTATTTGAACAAAAAAACATTCAGAGCCAAATTCTGAGGAATAGCAAACAGTTGGAGTGCTAAGTACATGAATAGCTACAGGTGGCAGAAGTGAAAAAAGACATATTCACTGTGCTGGTTTGAGGCTAATTAGAATATTTTAATAGAGAAAATTACACTATAGGCTGTGAAAGGAAAACATCATGATGTCTATTTCACTCATATGCTTGCTGAAAAAATTATTTGGGAAAAATAACCAAAATATAGATAAGTGAGTCTCTGTCTCTTGCTGGGAGAACAGCAGCTCGGGCAGTCTAGCAGCTTCTGGCTCTGGCTCCTCTGCCGATTAATTTTCACTAATCACTTTTCTTCTAACCCGCCCTGGTCGATCCTCCTAATTCACCTTGCGCGTAAGGCAAACCTTGGGGTAAGGTACAGGGGTGGGGAGAAGGTGGAAGAGTGGTTGGGAGCCCCTCCTGGGGTCTCTGATTTCTGGGAGGGGAGTTGTGGTTTTGTATTCCCTTTTACTTGTATNTATGTCAGAGTTGGCACCTTCTGTTATACCTGCCTACTGATGTAGTAGTGTAGTGTTTGACCTGTTCAGCATTCAGAAATTATTTTAATTTAATAGCTAAATATTAAATTAAATTATTTTAATTGAATAGCTAAATAGCATGGTCCTGCTTTACTTTGTTCTTTCTTCTGAACACCTCAATATACACACTTATGACACACATCTACTATATGCAGTGTGATCTTCTGTGGTCTTTCAATATTGTGAAGTAAATGTTACTGGAAGCAATACTAATTTTCTTATTGAAAACACCAGGAACTTCTAGTCTAAGTTTTGGTCTAGCAACTTCCTAAGTATTAGATGCCAGATTGACAACATCTAACACTGGCATACAAGTGGGAATTGAGTTGCTCTGAGCGAGTTGCTGGCTTCTGAGCTAGCTCTGATGCTTCCTTTCTGGGGCTAAACTGATCTGTGGCATGGTAGGATTCAATGATCAGTAAACAAGCAACATTGGTGATAGAGATGGCTGCTTGAGGAGGATTTAAAACTAAACTGCTCTAATTAAAATACCATGATGTATTAGAAGATACAAATAGGTCTTGGAGTTTGCCCATATCACAGCATGTGATGTAGAAATGCCAGTGTAGATTCAAAAGAGCTTGGTCAGATCTCTCAATTATTTACTGTATTCTTCCATATGCAACCTTCATAATCTGGAGCAATTAGAGACCATGGCATCTCTCAAAAGATTTACAAACTTATTATATCTGTTGAGGACACTATGAATACATTGAATAATAGGTAATGCATTTCACTGACAGGATGACAGTGAAAAATAAAGAACTTCCAAACAGAAAGGACAAACAGAGAAGCTGTACAGCATCCAAGGCAGGGTATGATATTAGGCCAAAGCCCTCTGCTGGACAGCTCTTTCACCAACTAGTTGGTTGGTTGTTTTTCATGAGTTTGGGAAGATTACATGTATTTTGTTCTGTTTTGTCCTACTTGTCTGTTATACCTTCCTAATGTTATTAGATTACTCCTGATTATGGTCCCACTGATGGCCCATGTAACTTAGTTCAGCTGATTTCCCTCTCCAAAATGTACTATTTTCCTATCCCTATAACAAATATCAAGCAGGGTGAAGATTTCACTTAAGGAGATTTAGTAATTTATGCTAAGTACAGTAATGAACTGATTATGCAAAATGGGTCCAGGATTATGAAAGCAGCTTTTTTTTTTTTTTTTTTTTTTTTTTTTTTTTTTTTTTTTTTTTTTTTTTTTTTTTTTTTTTTTTTTTTTTAATGTTTATAAGCATCTTGACAAAGCTGAAAAGACGAATTTTCAGTTACTCTACATCCATTACTGTGAAGAATTCTTCAATTTCCCATTACAATAAGCAGTATCATGATATAAAACTAATTAAGGCATGCAAATTTTAGGCAAGACAGATTCACTATGTGCACCTTTGTGAAAGAAACTAATAAAAAATTGCAGGTAGATCAAAATGGAACATATTGCAAATAAATGAAACATTAAAGAAACATACAAGCAAATGCTCCATTTTACTGCAAAAGATGGACTGTGCTAACAACCTACTCGATGCCTCATCAGCTATGTAATTATCAGATAAGTAAGTCATTATGCTTTTGACTAGTAAACACATTTGAATAAATCATTATAATTACACATAAAGCACAATGCCTAGCTGGCTGTAAATTGAAAGGGAACTGGAGGGAACTCCATTTCTCAGAAGCAGTTAATTTCCTTCCCTTGTTTATTGTTACACATCCTGGCCAGCAATAAATTTGATCCCTGACTCTAAAGGATACGCTGTTCTTTGTATCATTCGCCTTTAGGACACAGCAGAGTGATCAATATAAATGTACTGAAGAGAAGAAAAGGAAAAAGGGCCCTCTGATCTAGTGTGTTTCTGAGCCAATGTCCAGGAAGTAGAATAGTTAACTGCTAGGGACAATTTTTCAGGAAAAGTTGAATGCTTGCCATTATTTGTGGGTTTTTTTAGAGTAATTAGACTTCTAGCCAGTTATGTCAGTACAGAACAATCAGAACTGAAACATGGCTATTTATAGCAAACAGGAGATATCCTATTAGAGAAATAACATACACCTAGTACTGTGTCTCAAATTCAGGCTGACAGAGCAGTAGGACTTGTATCTGAAGTATCAATATATTCCTGGTCAACTACACCTGAAAAAAAAAAGGACTTTGAAAACAAAATTAGAGAGTCATGTGTGACAACAGTTATTTGGTTCTGGAACAGACTCCTTCATGAACTGATATGGCATAGGAATTGCCTGTGTCATTCTTTACACAGCTTAACTTTCTGTGGAAAACAAAACACCTATGATTGTGAACCAGTCTCCCTTCTGCAAATGTAATAATTATAAAACTGTGTCTCGTCAAAGCAGCGATAGTGTTATTAATATTCCAGTAAAAGACCTCAAGCTGTCAGGCACTGTATTTTAACACAAAAGAAAATATTTTTCACAAAAATTATTTCAGAAGTAAAGCAAGATACAACACGTGACCAATTTCATTTTTCACTGCAGAGGGCCTCATCCTGAATTTTGAAATGAAAGAACTTTGAAAATCAAATACTGTTTTAATCTTTTATGCACATCTTTCTGTATGTCATTCATTCAAAGAAATTAAAACACTGGTTGGCTTAGTTTTTATTTTAATTTCTCCTCAATTTGAAATTTTGCATTCACTTGCACCAGCAGCCTAACACTGATCAATTTGGAAGCACAGAAGATGGCATGAAACAGCCAAGATTTGTTTGTCAAGAATGTATGTAAAACATTTCACAGAACCATAGAATTAATCAGATTGGAAAAGACCTTTGAGATCATTGAGGCCAACCTATCACCAAACACCATCTAATCAACAAAACCATGGCACCAAGTGCCACATCCAATCCCTTTTTAAACACTTCCAGAGATGGGGACTCCATCACCTCCCTGGGCAGCCCATTCCAATAGCCAATCACTCTTTCTGCAAAGAATTTCTTCCTAATGTCCAGCCTAAACCTGCCATGGGACAGTTTGAGACTGTATCCTCTTGTTCTGTCACTGATTGCCTGGGACAAGAGACCGTCCCCCACCTGCCTACAACCTCCCTTCAGGTAGTTGTAGACCGCAATAAGGCCCCTCTGAGCCTCTTCAGGCTAAACAACCCCAGCTCCCTCAGCCACTCCTCACAGGGCTTGTGCTCCAGACCCCTCATCAGCCTTTCTTCTGACAGAGTAACTGATTTAGTGAGCAAAGGAAGTGGTGGCAGTGAAACAGTTCACTTTAGTAAGCATAATTTACGCATAATATGCCCATAAGATAAGTAAACAACTACGTGAAAAAATGAACTCTGCATTATCAAAGGGGAATATTTTTGGGGAGCAGAACCTCAGAAGATACCACACTGTAATTCAGGTCTGTTGGATTTTTTCAGTAACAAACTGAAGGAATATCAAATGCATTCATAAATAGTAAATGGCACCTTACTGAGGGGAAGTATAAGCACTTTGGAAAACATAATCAAAATTCAAAATAATTTTGATAAATGATCCAAATTTAACCTCAGGAAATTCTGAACAAGTTAAAAGTGCCATAATTGAGGAGGAGAAATCAGATGGACAAATAGAATTGGCCAAAGAGTAGTACTGCAGAAAGGAACCAGTTTCATAAATGTGACATGATTTAATATAACACCATTGCAAAACACAACCCCACCCCTCCACCCCCTCCCCAAATAAAAATAGCTTTGGAGTTGTTGGCAAAGATTTACTGGTGTTGAAAGAGTTGAGTGCTCCCCTTTAGCATTGCAGTTTGAATTTATTCCATGTCAATTCCCCATAGATTTCTAAGTTACATTTCATTATATTCATAACCCTGAAGACATTAAGCCTTGCAATCCAGCCTGTTTATGGGTGTTACCTACAAGGAACAGTGGCAAATCCTTCTGCTGCAGTTAGTGGTGATCATACATCACCAGTAATACTGTTTTTCAGTTTTGGAAAACACAGTTTCAGTAATACTGTTATTCAGTTTTGGAAAACACAGTTTCTGTAAAAGGTCACAAAAAGCAGATAGATTTTGGAAGGCCTTGTATCAAGTCTGACTGGGATTAATCACAGAACCACAGACCCTTAAGATCATCAAGCACAACTGTCCACCTAACACCACCATGGCCATTAAACCGTATCTTGAAGTGCCATGTCCATGCAATTCTTGAACACCTGCAGAGATGATGTCCACTACCTCTCTGGGTAACCTATTCCAATGCTTGACCATTCATGCAGTAATATCCAGTCTAAGCCTCCCCTGACACAATTTCAGGTCATTTCCTCCTGTTCTGTCACCTGATACTAGGGAGAAGAGACCAATCCCCACATCACTACAACCTTCTTTCAAGCAGTTGTAGAGAGCAATGAGGTCTCCCTTAGCCTCCTCTTCAGCAGGAGGCTAACCAGTCCCTCAACCACTTCTCATAATACTTGTTCTCTAGAGTCTTCACCAGCTTCATTGCCCTTCTCTGGACATGCTCAAGCACCTCAATGTCTTTCTTGTAGTAAGGGGCCCAAAAATGAGCACAGTATTCAAAGTGAATCCTTACCAATGCTGAGTGCAGGTGCACGATCACTTCCATACTCCTGCCGACCACACTATTCCTGACACAAGTCAGGTTGCAGTTTGCCTTCTTGGCCACCTGAACTCACTTCTGGCTCATGTTTGAGTAGCTATCAACCAGCAGCCCCAGGTTTTTCTCCATTGCACAGCTTTCCAGCTACTGTCCCCTAAGCTTGTAGCATTGCATGGGGTTTTTGTGACCCAGGTGCAGCACCCAGCAACCGGCTTTGTTAAACCTCATGCAAAGGACTTCAGCCCATCAACTCAACCTGTTCAGATCTCTTTACAGAGACTTTCTGTCCTCAATCTGCTGATCAACACACCCACAATCTGCACACTTACTGCAGATGCACTCAGTTGCCTCATCCAGATCATCGACAAAGATATTGAAGAGAACTGTCCCCAGCACTGAGCCCTGGGAAACATGACTTCTGACCATCTGCTAACTGGATTTAACTCCATTCACCACCACTCTTCGGGCTTGTCCATCCACCCAGTTCTTAATCCAGAGAAGTGTGCTCCCATCCAAGCCATGAGCAGACAGTTTCTTCAGAAGGATGCTGTCTCAAAGGCTCCAATGAAGTTCACCAGCCACAGGCTTTTCCTCATCCACTGAGCCACCTTGCCATAGAAGTAGATGAGATTCATCTAGCATGACCTCCTTTTCATGAACCTATGTTTATTGGGATGATCACCTGGTTGCCCTGCACATGTTTCATAACAGCACTCAAGATGTTCTGCTCTTTGACTTTCCTCAGCACTGAGGCCAGATTAAAAGGTCTGTAGCTTCCCCAGGTCCTCCTTCCAGTACTTCTTGTAGGTGGGCATCACATTTGCCAGCCTCCAGTCAGCTGGGACTGCCCAGTTAGCCAGGACTACTGAAAAATGATGGAAAGTGCCTTGGTGAGCACATCCACCAGCTCCCTCAATACTTTTGGGTTATGCCATTGGGTCCCATAGACTTATGTATGTGAAAGTGGTGCAGCAGGTCACTGTCTCCTCTTAGATTATTGGGACTTCATTCTGCTCCCCATCCCTATCTTCCAGCATGTGGGAATGGGTATCCATAAAACAACTGGTCTGACTACTAAAGACTGAGGCAAAGAAGGTATTGAGTACCTCAGCCTTTTCTTCATTCTTGACCACTATGTTTCACCCTGAATCCAACAGAGTACAGAGATTCTCTTTAGTCTTCCTTTTGTTGCTAATATATCTGTAGGAGAACTTTGTGTTCTCTTTAACAGATTAAGCCAAATTAACTTCAGTTTGGGCTTTGTCCCTTCTGTTTTTCAGCCTGAATATTCTCATGACAATCTGGTAGTCTTCTTGCCTGGCCTGTCCCTTCTTCCAAAGACCACTCTCCTTTTCTCCCTAAGCAACAACCAAGTGTCTCTCTATTTAGCCAGATTTCTTCTCCACCAATTCATCTTATGGCACATGAGGATGGCCTGTTCCTGCACATTTAAGAGTTCCCTCTTGAACAGTGTCCAGCCTTCCTGGACTCCTTGGACCCTCAGAACTGCCTCCCAAGGGACTCTGTTGACCAGTCTTCTAAAAAGGCCAAAGTCTGCCTGATGGAAGTCCCAGGCGGCAGTTCTACTAACCCTACTCTTTGCTTCTGCAACAACTGAGAACTATGATATTGTGATCAGGATGGAGTTATCCCTCTTCCTAGCAGCCCACACAGTGCTGTCTTTTCGATTTGTTGCCAAATCAGTGTTTAGAATGTACCAATGTGTTAGCTACTGGTGAACAGTCTCAGCACCTTCTCTATCTCTCACTCAGACCCACGCCAAGTAGACTGAGGATGGGCAAGATGCTGGGATGAGGCACAGTTTGGAGAGTTGACCCCAACTGGCCAAAGGGATATTCCATACCATATGATGTTGTGCTCAGCAATAAATTCAAGGGGAATTTAGGAAGAAGGGAAGAAGGAAGGGAAGAAGGAGGAACGTCCAGAGAGTTTTGTCTTCCCAAGTAACCATTATGTGTGATGCAGCTCTGCTTTCCTGGAAACAGCTGAACACCTGCCTGGCAATGGGAAGTACTGAGTGAATTCCTTGGTTTACATTGCTTGTGTGCGTGGACTTGGCTTTAAACTGTCCTTAACCCATGAGCTTTCTCACTTCTGCTCTTCTGATTCTCTCCCACAAGTGAAGTGGCAGTGAGCAGCGGTGCTTAGCTGCTTGTTGTGGTTAAACCACAACCACAATCAATTGTCCTCTGTAATCACTGGAGGTAGGAAACAAAGCAAACTTCTTAATTTGCAGCAAAGAGTGTATAAATGAAAGTTTCTAACAGCAAGGATGAAATCCTGGAATATATTACTTTAAGGAGACTGCCAAGGGAGATCCTGAGATTTCTACATGAAGTTTTTTTAAAAGAAATTCACCTCAACTGTAATTAAAATGTATTTCCAGGCACCTCTGGGCAACATGGATGTGAAGAGAAGATTTTGAGGGAAAGGTACTGATGCATTAAACTATTCAAATTTACTTTTGCCTTGTTCTTATACAGATGTGTATTAAAAAATAATATGACAAATGTAAGTTTTAGCTTCATGAATCATGAGTTCTCATAGTCTACAGGGGGAAAACCTCCCTTGGTCCTGCAGGGTAATGGAACAAGCACTGATTGAACTGAGACTGGTAAGGAGTCACATATTTATGGAATTAGTTGCTTGTGCATAAATACAACTTTAAACAAGATAAATGAATATGTTTTATGAAACAGGCTTCAGCCCTGCAAAGTAGCCAGTTTATAGAAGCCAATGGTTTGCTAGTCAAGAGTTTAGGGTGGAAGAACCACCAGATGTCTGAAAGACAGAACTACTGCCACACTGTCTGGCTCTGGGTTGTAGGATGGATGGTATGCCTCTCAGTATTTCAGAGTGCAGCAGGACTGCATGATGGGGTCTAGGGATGTGGGAATTCTATGCCTCAGAAGATTTGAGCTTCACTGATAAACCTCCGGGGAAAGATATCCTTTGAAGCCTATTTCTGGTTATGGCAGCTTGCCTGTCTCTCCTGTGCAAAGATCAGAATGACACTTGTTGGACTGACTGCTTTCTCTTTGTTAGTGATAAAGACTTTTGCAAATTTTTTATACCACTATTTCATTTGTAAGGCTTTTTTTAAAGGAGTATCTCATACCTAAGTCTGCAGGAATTTCCCCCTTAATGTAGTTATTGGGAGTACTTTTGCTGTAGCTCTCAATAGCTATTGTCAATTTAAAATCACTACAAGAAAAATGAAGAAGTTATGATCCTGCTGACAGAATTCATAGGATAAGACAGAGAGGGCTCTTACATTTCCTGAACTATTCTGTAAAGCAGTTGTTCACCTGTCCACACACAAGACTTCTCTGTGCAACATGTGCTCCGTACTACTTTTTGAGACTAACTGTACTCTGCCATAACACATAGTCCAGTTCAGTAACCACCTGCTTAACTATATAAATTTGACTGCAATCTTTTGGCATATTAATTGCAGTGTAGTACTCTAAGTGCAAAAAAAAAAAATCTCCATTCTATGTGCAGAGCTGAGATTGCTGAATGCAGTCATTTCATTCACAAAATACCTTCTACAGTAGCAGTATATCTGCCAGAGAAAGGCTGCAGGAATCCTGAGGTCAGTCACTATTCATCCCCGCCTTGAGGATGATCAGGGTTTTATTTTGGCTCAGTTACCCCCTAACTAAGAGGATCTGAAATGCCAAGGGAAGCATTCATTGTGGAAGAGAGGTTGGCCTGAACTGAGTGGAACCAATCTAATTCCAATGACAGCTCATCTGGTCCTGGACAGCTAAGCATAAAACATTGCCCTGTGCTCAAGACTTAATGCATAGCCACATCTGAGTTCAGCATTTGGTGAATGAAATAGCCATTTAAAGTCCTGTCACAGTGTCTCACCCATACAAGCAGGGCAATGCTTGGCTAGTCTGTATCTCTTCTGCAAATACCATGGAGCGGTGTTATGTCTAACTACAAACAGGGAGTGTAAAGCTTCCAATCTTGTCTGAAAAAGCAGAATTATTTATCACTGCTTCTTAGTATCAGGAAGGGTCAGGCTGCAAACCTTTTTTTCTTGTCAATCCAGAGCAGAAATTTAAAAGTACAGAAATAAATGAGTGTAACAAGTCAAGAGCTACCTGTTTCTCCCAGAAGCCTCCTCTAATTTGGCAAAATATTTTCTTTTTTCCACCTGGTATCAGACTCTAAAGTTGTCTTTGACCTACCTACCAATTCAATCAATTATCATTCTCCCTAATGGAGTAATTGATAATGCAAAGCAGACAACTTTCTCTAAAGAAGTAAAGAATGTATTGCAGGCTTAAATACAAGAATGGAGAAAAAACAAGATAATAATTTCTCCATTTACATCACATTCAGTTGTACAAAACATTCGGAATCTTTTCTTCAGTCAACAAATTAGCCTATTATATGAGAAAACAACAAATTTGCAGACCTGCAAATGATTTAAAGCTGTGTTTCACCATTTAAATTAACTGTTGTAAGAAAACAAAATATAGGACATTTAAAAAATGCATTATTATTAAATTATATTCACATATTTTTATATGCAACCAAAGAATGATCAAAATACTTTGGAATAAAAGCAATTAAAGAACATTCAAAAGTTGTATTAGCCTGACATGGACAGAAAAGTACTCTAGTATGTAAAATAGGTGCATTAGATCATTCTTAGTTTATCAGGGAGATTGTGCCAGGCTAAGGATAATCCTCCACTGAGTTCTACTACAGATTTTAACTCTAACAGCCTATGATTTTCATCCAGGCCTAATCTGGCAATTCAGGCTATGAAAATAAGCTATCCAAATACTTTCTAATCTACAGTAGAGTTCAATAGCAATCAAAAAGAAAATATGTAGTCCTGATTTGATGGCAAAAACATCAGGGCTGTTCAAACACTCAGTCCTGTTATTCCACTTCTGTGCTTACACACCGTACTTTGGATCAATATTCAGATTACTCTGGTATGCCTTCCACACATGGGTGGTTCCTGCCCAGCAAGCCTCAGTGAAATCAAAAGCATCTAATAATCCAATCTGGTATATTCTATTTGTATGCAGACCATAAAGGTTTACATCCCTAATTGCTCCCAAATGCTGGAACTCTTACGCATAGCACTTAGTATTTTGTTAAACGATGTGCCTGTAACAGATATATCAAATTCATCTCTGTAGGTACTTGCACACCTGCTGTGAAGGTGTAGAAGGAAACCGTCTGACAGAAAAGCCAGATTGAGAGATGTTAAAGACTGGCTACTGATAATGGACTGGTGTCCCAGGTTGGGAACTATAAGATTAAAGAGTCTTCTGGGGACTGGAAGATTGTTATTCAATCCCATGATTCTGCTATCTCTTCATAAGCTCACAGCAAGCCCAGCTCATTCTCCTTTCCTCCCCCTCTAGCCTTTTGCCAGGCAGAAGCTGCGTTATTGGGACAAACATTTAAGGATAGGCCTGGTTTGGGGCCTCCAGAGGCTGTGCTTAGGCCTCTTGGATAGCAGAGGCATGGGGTGGAGGGGAAAGGATTGGAGCACTGGGCATAATAGATTTAGTTTTGGAAAAAATCAGGGGGTTCACTTATGGATTCTGTATCAGCTTTGTAATTTCTATCTGTAACACTCTCTCCAAATATAATTCTGTTTTTTTCTCCAATTCATTTGAGAGCTTCACTCTGTCAGTTCTTTAAACCCACAACAACTGGGGTGAAGAACTAGGGGAAACCTGGACAGAAAGGATGCGCATGTTGGGAGGTGAGTCATGCAATTAAGACATGCAAGGGATCAAACTGAAGTAGAAAAGTTCATGGGGAGGTAACTATAATTAAGGAAGTTGTTGACAAATATGCTTTATCTGTCATGAGCACTGGAAAATTTGCAATTATGTCCCTGTCCTGGTAGCAGGATATGAGGCTGTGCATGAAAGGCGGCAGTGCACCATGGATAGATCATAGAAAATAAATTAAAATATTACCAGATTTTCACACATGTAGCCCTCTGTGAGAGGAAAATCACACTGCTTCTTGTGATGAGGAGGAGGGTGCATGGCTCTTCAATCAGTGGAGAGGAAAGAATAGCTCCACTCTTTTCTGTGACAAGGAAGAAGACTGGGCCTGGCACAGCTGTCTCTGGACAAGCTTCAATGCTGCATGCTCCAAATTATTCTAACTGGTAATTGGGACTATATCCAGAGGCAAAGTCATGTGAAAAAGCAGCATGCAGTCATGAAATGGAAGGTCATGGCTTGAGCAAGTGAGTCAAATCAAAATTAAAAAAAAAAAAAAAAAAAAAAAAAAAACCAAACAAAAAACCAAGACAGGATGTCACAGCTTTTGAGTACCTAGCTGTGCACTGCTTGTGTACATGTATGTCCACTGTGGTCTAATATTCACAGGATTTTTCAAGACAACTTTATTGTAGACAGTGAGATATTTGTCTTCAGATAACACAAAGAAAAGTAGCAGTTTAAATATGTGACACAGATATCTCTCTCACTCACAGAGTGGCAAAAGAATGGAAGTAAACACAAGGCACTGAAGACAGGAAAATTTCCCCTTGGCTGGATATAGAACTGAGAGATGAAAAATCAACAAAGTCAACTGATGCAAAATCACCAGGATTCAAAAATTAAGTCAAATTAATTTTTCAAAAGGAAAAAACAAACAAACCTACAAGCACAAAAACAGAAAGTCCAAAGCTGTGTTATTTTACTATGAGAAATTCAGAGGAACATAGGTAACAGTTTTCAGACTCATGCCTTTCCTGCTGAATAACAGACTAGGAGTGCTTTCTGGTACTGTGATCCTATAACCCTGTCAGAGAGACAAGTGCCTACCCTGGTTCCTGCAAGCTATTCCGGAAGAGATTCAGCCCCAGTGCCCATCAGAATGAGTGAATAGAAGCCTTAAAGCAATTTCTGGACCTGAGGAGGTGAGCAATTACATTCCCTAAGGGCTTGAGGCCCATTTATGCAGTGCATGGTCAGAGTATTTCCGAAGTGCTTATTATAGGCTGTTTAGTGGAGGAACCACAGGCAAGGTAAGAGGGGTGTCAAGGTGGCTTGAAGAGGAACTGGGGGAAAAAGAAAAATAAAAGGATAAAAAGAGCTTACTCTCTCTAAACAGTGAACTGGTTACTACTCTTTAACTGGCAATGTCCTGTACTTGGCCAGGCTAGTCTGCCCTGTCTTCTCATGAAACTCTACTGCCAACTCTTTCCTGGCAGCAGTGTACATGTGTGCATGCCTGGGGCTACAAGTGCAGACCCTGGAAGGGAACTAGGGCTTTGAGGCCCATGTCCGTGATGGCAGCAGCTGAAGCAGATGTACAAGTGCGTATGTGAGTGCTGGCAAGTGGATGAGGCCATGGGTGCTTTGAGTGTGTGTATGAGTGCTGAGTGTGTTAATCTGTATGGCTGACCAGTGTGTGCACATATGCAATATGTAGGTGTCTGTGTGCCAGCTAAGAGCATGTGCTGAGCCTCACTGGTTGGACATTTGGATCCAAATCAGCCTCACCTCTGTCAAGCTGCCAGATTTGGCAGACTGACTTGAATGAATGTTTTTGAAGGAGCTACCACAAAACCAAGGTAATAAAGCCCTTTCCCCACTGAACTGTTACCAAGCCTGCTGATCCTGCTACTCTTACAAGAGTCTAGATGTTTAGAGAGGTGCAAGCAAGACATGGAAAGAGCTGGAGGCTGGAAAGAAGATTCAGTGGGTGATTAATGGCAAAATAGTATCTAGGGAAGTGGAGTTCTACCCAAAGAAATCAAACTGCAAACCTGAGTATACTTTCCACCCTGCCCTTCAGCCCAGTCTTTCTACCACTACCCATCTTTGCCGCAGGATGTTGAGGAACCTGAGTTGAGACGCTCCGAGTGCTAAAACTAACAAGAACTCACTATTGACTTTAAAGAGCAGAAGCTATGCCTCTCCCCTTCTATGAATATAGAAGAGGCTCTGCAGAAGCAGCTAAGGAGTAGACAAGTTTAGTTGTTTTAATGACCTGTCTCATTCTAACTACAATGAATTGGGATAAGAGTTACAATTTTAAAAGTACCGTGTTTGCTCCCATACGCAAAAAGACGACACATACTTGGAAGTCCAAAAGGTAGCCTTTGATCGCTGTATTCACAGCACTCAGGCATCCTGTGCCAGCCCTTGTTAATGTGTCTGATGCCTTAATACTCAAGAGGCAGGAAACAATCAGAATACTGGAAAAGTGAAGCTTGGGCATAGAGGCAATAGCTAAACTAAACAGTGTCAGGACACAGGCTCAACCACTGGCCTGCAATCACTCACTGCATTTGTTTTCTTCTCCCTGGGTGGCCGAGCAATGCCGCAGCAGACAGCTCAAGCCAGTGACAACTCCTAAAACTCAAAGATCAGGCCACCCTCAGTTTGGGCAAAAGAGTTTAGATACATGGACATGGGCCATACTGCATCACTTGTCCTCAGGACTAGAAACTGACCCATTGTATTCAAGAGTTATACAAAACACAAGAGAGAGATGCAGTAATTAAGTCATGGTTAATGTAAGGGAGATTCCCAACTGTACTTCACAAATATTATTTTCCGTGCAGCACTCTACACTGCTGTTCAACTGTGCCTACCTGTCATGCCATGGGATGCCACGATGCACAGTTGGTAGCAGACGTCATCATGATTACTATGTAGAGAATCCATGGAACATAGACTCTGAAGGAAATGTTAAAATCATATTTCCAAACATTTTATAGAAAAGTAGGGTCAGTCTTCTTACTTTTGAAGGTCAGCCTACATCACCTGGGATCTAACTCAGTTATGTCATGGAGCTGCTTTCTCCTACCTCACACATCATACATAGGGCAACCTAACTAATCTTGTAACCTTCTGTTCTAGTATTTTCTTCAATACTTATTCCTTTCTATTCTTAGATATTTCTCCAAAAGTCCACTAACTTTTTTTCTAAAGCCATAGCACTTCATTGCAAGTGAAAATGTGGTTTATGTGCCAAACTGTCTATTTAAAGCCCTTGTCTTTGTCCTACTCCTTACAGAAAATTACCTCAATTACTATTTGTGAAGACTCACTTCTAGACAGGCTCCAGTAATACCTAACCTCACTGTGGTTGTGCAAATTAGAGTGAGAGCTGTTCCTTTTATTTAGTTGCTTATTTTATCAGCTTGTTTAACAATGTACTTCTGTGTGTTGTTAGGTTTTCTATTTTCTCTCTTGTTACAAAAATAATGAATTGTGGCAAATAGTGGTTTTCTTCCAAATAAAGAAAATCCTAATCCTTTCCATATTTTGCCCTTTACAAGGAAATATATGTGCCAGAAATTATAGAAATTAATTATGTGAGGTTTTTTTCATTTCTAATCAAAAGAGTAGGTGTCGTTTTTAGCAGTAGTTTTCTGCACAGAGCATTTTTTTCCAGAAATCTTAAGGCTCATATCTGTCTTGAAACTGATGGATAGTTTTGATTTCTGAGTGCGTCAAAGAAGCTTCCTTCCTCTTTCAACATCTGTACAAATTAGGATTACCTCCAAACTGGTGACCTCAGAAGTTGAATAAAAGAATTTCAATATTGCATTTAAAAAAAAAATCAGCTCTGAGGGAATACAATGGGCATCAGAAGGGTAAAATAATCATTCCTCTCATGAAGCAAAGGTTCCCATTTGATGTTAAATAAACCAGTGTAACAACAATATGGTGTGTGAAATTTGCAGAAACATGTTCTAACCCGTGGGTGGCTACTGCACTTTTGATGTCTGAGACATTTTTGGGATGCAGCGTTCAAAGGAGCTGTCAGCTGAAAGTGGATGCAGCTGGAGAAAGTTGGAATCTGAACCTAGGAATGTAATGGGCTGGCTGCAAATTGCAATGAAGGCCCACACACTATATAAACTTTCTGCAATCTCAACCAATAAACTCATGGTAGCTAAAGTTTTTTTTTAAAAAGTTTTTAAAAAATGTTTGTTTCAGTGGTATAAAAAGCTCCTACCTAAAATGGGAGCACAGTGGTGAAAGACACCACACATAGCTGACCAGGGCTCAGAGCCAGTGAGTACATCAAAAAGAGGGCACAGCTTACAGCAGCCAAAACACTGGGCAACACTAATGCAACAATCCCTTAGAGAGAATGCCCTGGCAGGATTGCAGCAGGCTTCTGGCTAGACTTAACTGTCATTGTCCCAGCACCTATATTAGTAGACAATCATCTGACCTTTAGAAACAGACATATGTGTTTATAAAGCAGAATATCTGCTTGAACCCTGTCAAAGCCAGGATACATTTCTTAAAGGGAAGCATTTTTAAAATACTTGAATAAACAACTATCCCCTGTTACTTTCTTATCCCATAGTCTACAGCTACAAAACATTGCCTCAAAGTCTTTTACAGGATTTGCATGTTGCTAACATATTATGAAGCCTGTATACTTACACCTTAATCCCTTGTATTTATTTAATGTGCGTTGTTGCTTTCCTTTGGCCCATGTGTATCTGCCTGGACACTGCTGTTTTTCACATTCTGTTAACATGACATAACTTATTCCAGAAAAGTTTTAATTTTAGCTCACTGTGTAATGAGTGTGCAGTATTTTAATTATTTTAAGTCAGCCCAATAAATATCACTCTCCACTGGACTGAATGTTTTCATTTGAATGTCTAAAAAGATCATTTAGTAAAACAAACAAAAAACAAACAAAAGTATATTTGGTGACTTGGACTAAGTGCCTTATTTTGGTTTTAACTTGACAAAGTTTAATATCCTCATATTTTTGTTATGAACAAAGAACTTCCCTTTCTCAAGGAAAAGTACAGTTCCACAGACATTTTAGGTTAGTATTACAAAAGAACAGTTTGTGTGTTCTTTTGCTAGAAAACATGAATATGTTCTGCTAATAATTAGGAGGGAGAATACATATTGTTCAGAAAAATACATGCTGCATTTGTATTTTCTAATAAAAACCCACATTAGAGAGCGGTTTTTATTTGGGTACATCAGAAAGTAATGTCTTGTACTTAAACTAGTCATGTCCGTGGTATGAGATTAGGCAACCCCTTTCAGCTGGTGGGCAAATAGCCAGGTTAATTGCTAAAAACACAAATAAAAAGTGACCAAGGCAGTCTAAGTTTCTAGTATGCTTTTTTTTTTCCTCTCCTCTTTCCCTAAAACAACTTGAACTTTCATTCTGAGGAAGCAGAATAAGCTTATCAAACATTAATTATACTTGTAGCTCAGTATGCTCTGAGGATCACATTTATATCTGTTTAGCTTGTTTAGGTAGCTCCTTGCTTAAAAGTAGACACAAAAGAATGCTTCTGAAAGTAGTTGTCAAACCTCTGCCTGGGTCTCACATGACATATTTTGCATTAGGAAACCAAGCCATTTTGTGTACTGTCATCTATATATCTATACCAATGGTTAACCCAAGTAATTTTAGGAAACAGAGTTACATCTGATAGAGCTGAACATATATTATGTAATTGTATGGTAACCCACAAAATACTTCAGTGGGTAGCCTCACCATTATTTTTTTGCACAGTATTTTAAGTGGCTTACTTATGATAGAATTATCTTATGCTGGCATGCTAGGATCCCCAGTCCTGCTTATTTAACCTTACCTCCGCAGGCTTGTTTACACTTTCAGAACCTGATTTCAATTTACTTTAATTTTCTCAGAGACTTTTGTATTTATAAAAGCTGAGTATCTAGTGACCTCTCTATTCCTGACATTTCCTTTACTCTCCACTATGAAAAAGAACAAAAACCCCAGTGTCCCATTTCTGTTCCAAAAAAACTAAACTGCTTCCTTCAGTGGGTTGGCCCTTATAATTGAAAATGGCAACCAGATGTTTACAGAACACACCAGCAATTTTCCTTGAGGCCTTTAGTCTTTGTAATGCTTTACTGGAGTTGGTTGGATTTAATGGAAAATTGTCTGAGGCTGTAAAAAAAAAAACAAAAAAACCAGTAAGTAGAGTCTCTCCTAACTGTACTCTGAATAATTTAAAAATAAATAAATGTAGAGAAACTAATGTTACTGGCTCCTGTTAATGTATTTCAAACAGGACAGAAAAACACTTACTAAGGAAATTTTATTCTCTTAATACTGATTTTCATATGCCATCCTATGAAAACCTTCCCTAATTCAGAGTATGTTATTTGCCTTACACCTTCTCAAACTTCTGGCCATATGCTAAGCATCACTGATTTTGTGTTCCATTCCCTTTTCCCCACTGCTGCCAGGAATCTATTCTGATAGATTTGGTTGGGGGTTTTTTTGGTTATTTTGTGGTTTGTTGTTGTTTTGGGTTGTTTGGAATTTTTTTTGGGGGGGTGATTGTTTCTTTTTGTAAATTTGAGAATAATTAGCATTTTAAGATGATGTTGTAGAGTACATACTGCTTGTTCCTCAGACAGTGCCCACTATGTTTTCCCTCTTCAGCTTCTTGTTTGTCTCATTCTCTGAAAGCTAGTCACAGATTTCAAGAAATCTGAGTCCATTTTGTTACCCCACAAGGGGACACACTACACACAGTAAAATCTCTTTACCTAACACCAAGACCTGTAAGATTGAACGCTCAGCAGCTTAACTAGATCCATTTGATTACTTCTCTAGTCTTGTCCATGAAACTGCTTCCCTAACATCTAACATAACTTCTCTGTTGTTGTAATACTTTATGTCCTATTTTCTACAGGCACGAAGAACAGATTGTTGGTTTTTTCCCTTGGTAGCAGCTATTTAAATATTTTACATTAACAAGTACATTGGTTCCTCCAGCCACACCACTCTTCACACTCACCGAAGAAAGAGCATCTATGAGTCTTCCAATCTCTATCACCTACTATCATTTTCACAACTTCTGCTCATATAGTATGCCTTAGGAAAATGAAAAGCTACTGTCTGAGAGTCACCAGACAAGGCCCTGGGGGCCTCCAAAGCTCACAGCTGTAGTTTATTCTCTAGACTAATTAGCCATACTGAGGAAACTATTACTGGTTGCACTTACAAAGTAGCACTTCTGCAAGTTCCTACCTTGTTGGGCAGATGTTGGCAATTAAGCTGATTATTTTGTTGATTTAGTCTCTGGTTAAAAGTATGAATAGTGAAGAGTATTAGAAGTGATACAATATGCAAAAGGAATCACTTAAAGATATACATGAAGGAACACATATTTCATCCTAGCTTTGGCAGCGACTCATATGGTTTTTATCCTACTTTCTCCATCTCTGACTCTGGTATGGCAACATTTCTCTGCCTTCTAGTCCTACTGTGAATAGAAATTAATGGGCATAGACATTTTCTTCCCATGGAAAATGTATTTTCTTTAAAGAGCAGTTTTTTTCCAAAGGATATCCAACAAACTGAAATGAAAAAAAATTACAAAGATTGACTTGAAAATTTGCTTTTTAGGAGAACCAAGCAGAATTTTCTTTCATCCATCCCCAGTGCTTCTCCAGTTATGCAGCACCCAGAGTGAGACAGAAACCTGAAGCCAACATCATTCCACATCTGCTGCACACCCGTGCTTGCTCCTGCCCTGTCCAGGTTCCTGACATTCCCCAGTCAGCAGGTCTTACAGGGAAAAACTGCTGAGTGCAAGGAAGCAACATAGTGCTCCATAGACAGCCAAGGAGAGAGGCCATAACCATGAAACTCTCAAATTAGTGTTTTTAGAGTAAAATGAGTGATGTCTGAATATATTCAGGGTGCTTTGACAATGAGGGAGTACTCACTCCTTGCTGTGATATCTAAGTAATGCCACAAGATGCCATCTTAAATGTCAGATAGATCTCTGACCCAGCACGTAAGGAGAAGAGCCAGCATTTGCCTGGATTCACTCCCACGGGTCTGTTGTCTCACACATCCCTTCCTGTTCTTGGAGCAGCTCCACCCAAGCACCACTCCCACATCTGCAAAAAGCCAGATCATCCTCATCGTTAGTTGCTGGAACTAAGGCTTAATTTACACAGCCAAGTGCTTAAGCATGTTTTTGCAATTGCAGAATTCAGTGAATACTGACAAAGTCAGCAAAGAGGAAATAATTCTAGGTCTTACATTCTTTGCAATATGTGTAAATTTAAGGATACATATTGTATATGTTCTCCCCTTAACAATCTCAGGTGAATGAGTAGGGCATGAAGCTGGTATTGATTTCAGGCTTCATGGCTTATTGTTTCAGGTTCAAGGCTTATTGAACCATTATCTAAGATAAGCTAATATTGACCAAAGCTAAGATGGGCTCAATACTTATGAAACAATAAATAACAAAAACAAATGAAAAAAGTTTCCAAATCTATATTTACTGCAATTTTTTTTATTATGGCATAGCTAAAGTTTAATCTTCAGCAGATGTCATTCAAATTGCAAACAGAAGCCATAATAAAGTTTAAAATCTTTAGTATTCTAAAGAATAGGAAATGATTGTTTGAAATCAATGCTATGAGAATAGTTTATGGTTCATTTTGAAAGTTACTCATTGCACTTGCAAAAAGTTCCCCCAAAGTATTAAAATTAACATTCTAATGTAGCAGAGATCATATAATGTTAACTGCTTTCAGTTTGCCAGCACCCTTGATGTGCTTTATTCCATGGCCAAGCTGGCCAGCTATCAGCAAGGTTATGTATAGCAGATTTGTAGCATACAACTGCACATGTTTTCAGAGCCTGCAGTTTCCTGAGATGTGTGATCACCTAATATTAGAGGTGAAGAATTGACAAATAAAGGAAATACCTATTAAGGGATTGTAACCACTGGCTAATGAGGCTGATGGCTCCACAAAGAAAGATGTTAAGCAGTTAATTTGTCTTAGAAGATCTCATCTAGTGTAAGTATGGATCAGGCACCACATCAGTAACTAGGGAGGGCAGAAACATATTTCAGTGGAAAAAATTTGAGATAAAACTTTTCAGTTAGAAAATATTTTGAAACTGTTAACAGACATCATGGAGCCATAGGTACAAACAGATCCTGTTAATCTTTACTGTGGTCCCAGAGATGAGAACTTTTGGGGGACAGGGAAGAAGGTAGAAGACTCTGGAAAAATATTAGGAAAGGTCCTCTGTGTCACTCTGGGAGGACCTAAGAGTGCTCTGAAGCCAGGTGGCTCCCTCACTCATCTCTGGTAGAGTAGTACAGCTCTGTGCTGAGAGAAGCAAGGCCTATGGCTTGTGGGGCTTGTCACAGCAAGTCTTCCAGAAGGAAGCCTGGAGGTGTGGGGCTTTCTCACTCCTCCTTGTGATGCTTTTATTATTTTCCAGGAGAGTATGCCACCTGTTTGAACACCCTCTAAGGCAGTGGCAAAGGCAGAATTTGTTAAAGAGGCCATGCCTTTATTATTGGAGTCTTAAGTTTTAACCCAACAGGAGGAAGGAGAGAACACACCAATCACACCTTCTGCCTAGCTGGCAAACAAAATTATCATACCATTCATAGATGTGTTGGCCATTACAATCTGATGATTATTCTCATCATTTGTTAACCAGTTTCCTTTGAACTGCTTGCTTCATGATGGGCTTACCACAGATATTGGAGATACCAATAATGCTAAAATGGATCTACCCCAGCTGCGTGCCCAAGGTGACGACAACTGCTCTGCACAAAACCTCACTATCCCATCATCTGCTAACACAGTACCACCTCTCTATCTCAATTCTAGCAGAAGATTAAGAGATGTGTTAAATGGTACAGTAAAACTGGCTCATTAAGGGCTTTTGCCAAAAGAAGACTCAAAATGCTCAGGAGTAGGCACAGATATCATCAGTCCAAGGGCTTTTCCCTGTGTGGTTTTAATTGCTAAGGAATGGTGGAAGCATAGCTCCTTTTTGTTCACTTAGGATTGCTTGAGAATTTACTGATGGAGCTATTTTTCAGTGAAAAATTAGGGGGTTGAATTATTTGTATTTTGCTGCAGAAAGCATCTGTACAGATTTTTCATAGGAAACCCATAAACCACAGTCTCTTTGCCTGAAAGGAAAAAGAAAAAATATATATATAAAACCCCAAGCTATCCTTTTCCTTTGTAGCCAACTATTTTCCAGTTACCAAAGCTCAACATGTTCTGGTTGGTCTGCAAGAAGTGAAAAATTTCCACTGAAGAAAACTATTCTCCTGATGTTCTACTCTGACAGCAATGAGCTCAACAGTGCTGCAGCCCAGGTGTGGAAGATGTCTCTGGAAGATCAATGTGCAGAGCTGTCACATCTGGGTTTCAAATGGGAGCAGAACTTCTCCCAAAATTAATAGCGGGCCAGCACAAAAAAGTTAGGAATGTTTTGTGGTGAATTTTTTTTCCATATATGACTTCAGCTGGACTATTGGCTTTCAGCCATTCTAAACAAAAATCCTTTCAAAATTAGAGTGAACTTTGAAAGATATACAAGTAAGACAGACTGTACAAAAAATATAAGCACCAGATAGGTCTGCTAAATTACACCAAATAAGAAAGAATGGTTTTATATAATTTTTTCCTCAACAGTCATGTCTACAGTTCTCAATCTGTTACCTACATCTTTTTAATATAGCCTTCAAGGAACATGGGTTTTAGTAATTTATAACACTCCTATTAGGAAAATATTATGACAAAGCCTAGCTCAAAATAACCCTTCTCCAAAACATGGAGCACTATCCCATCCAGAACAGTAAACCACAGCATCTATTGACAAAGGAAAAATAACTCTGAGTGTAACTGGTTTATTTTGGGAAAAAAAAACAACAAACAACATTGCTTTGGTATGCAGCCATGTTCTTTTCTTCTTGTTTCTAAAATATAACTTCAAAGTTAGGCACCTACATAACACAGGTATGTGTTTGTCAGTGACATGGACAGAGGAATGGAGTGCACCCTCAGCAAGTTTGCAGATGACACTAAGTTGTGTGGCACAGTCGACTTGCTAGAGGGCAGGGATGCCATCCAGAGGGACCTGGACAGGCTGGAGAGGTGGGCCCAGGCCAACCTCAAGAAATTCAGCAAGGCCAAGTGTAAGGTCCTGCACCTGGGTAGGCACAATCCCAAGCACAAATCCAGGCTGGGTGGGAATGGCTGGAGAGCAGCCCTGAGGAAAAGGACCTTGGAGTCTGGGTTGATGAAAAACTCAACATGAGCCTGCAGTGTGAACACGCAGCCCAGACCGCAGAGTCCTGTACTGCATCAAGAGCAGCGTTGCCAGCAGGGCAAGGAAGGGGATTCTGCCCCTTTACTCTGCTCTCGTCAGACCCCACCTGGAGTACTGTGTGCAGTTCTGGAACCCTCAGCACAGGAAGGACATGGAAGTGTTGGAGCGGGTCCAGAGGAGGGCCACAAAGATGATCAGAGGGCTGGAGCAGCTCTCCTATGAGGACAGGCTGAGGGAGTTGGGGCTCTTCAGCCTGGAGAAGAGAAAGCTTCCAGGGGACCTTATAGTAGCCTTCCAGTGTCTGAAGGGGGCCTACAGGAAGGCTGGGCAGGGACTATTTACAAGGTCCTGCAATGACAGGACAAGGGGCAATGGGTTTAAACTGGCAGAGGGGAGATTTAGACTGGATGTTAGGAGGAAGTTCTTCCCAGTGAGGGTGGTGAGGCACTGGACCTCTCTGGGCCAGTTTGCCCAGGGAGGTTGTGGATTCCCCCTCCCTGGAGGTGTTCAAGGCCAGGCTGGATGAGGCCTTGAGTAACCTGTCCTAGTGGGAGGTGTCCCTGGGTATGGCAGGGGGTTGGAACTAGATGATCCTTGAGGTCCCTTCCAACCTTACCATTCCATGATTCTATGATTCTAGGTAATAGTTAAAGGCAGACTTACGTTGCCATGAAATGGAACTAGTAGAGATTTACCTTAAAATGGCAAGCATTTGACTTTTTCACATACTCCAACATCTGCTGACAGATGTAGGAAGTTCCCAGAAAACACCTAAAATTAAATTTTATTATTCTTTTCATTGCTGGAAAAAAAAATATACAGAGAGCACTGACTCTAGTCCTTAAAATATAACTACTCACAGTTAAGCTGCTTTCTGCAGAGGCAGTGTTTAGAAAGTAAAATCCTGTACTGGAGAACTTCAGTCTGTACTGATCACTGTAGCAAGGTCTACTACAGTCATTTTTTGGCTAACTGATTTTGGAATACCCACTTCCTTGGCCATTTGTAACAAAAACATTTCACAAAGACAGTGCACATAGTCCCCAAAGATGCCATCTTTTCTCTGCAGCTCATCTGACATTAGCAAAGCCTGCAGACACATTGTGTCTGAGACGGAGAGTACTTCAGGCAAGGACTGTCTGAAAGCTGCCTATGAAACAGATTAAAATAAAAGAATAAGGTAAAGCTAATTTACTGTTTCTTAGTACAGCCTCCTGAGAAAACTGCATCTTCGTAAAGAAACTTGGAATTAGCGGTGGAATTTTGAGCAGCCTCAAGCATGCCAAATAATTTTGCTTTTCACCAGTGAAGACTGCTTAGGGCACTGATTGCTTAGGGCACAAAACAAAATTGAGATCTCTGGTAAAGCCAAGTATGTATTGCAAGCCTGAATGATGCAAAGCAATACTTTCTTTAGCATGAGAAATAACTAACCACATCATTTTTCTACTGACATAATGGTAGCCTATGTATTTTTTCAAAGTTTTCCTGTTCTAAAATTGATTTCCAGCAAGACCAAACTTACAGTTTCAGTTCATACTTCTAAGGTGTCCAAGAGCACTTCAATATAGTTGGCATATATATAACTGGTACCAAAAGCTCCTCTATCAAACCCAGTATAATTCTACACAAAAAAGCTACATTCCCTCGTGTAAGAGACTTTAGTAGTCCACTTAAACTGCGGATCAAATTTCAACATGATCAAAAAAAAACCAACAGTAACTTAGCCCAGTTTCTGCAGCACATGCAAAATGTAGTTCTTCTGTATCATGTTTTTAATAAACTTAGAGAACATTCAAAATATTACTGGAGGAGAAAGCATACCTTCATACATATAGCTTTTCTTTAAGAGACAAAAAGAGAAAGAACCAAATGCAGAAAAAAACCCAAACCACTTTCATTTTTTATGAAATGCTCTACTGAAAAAAAAAATCCACTCAGTTGTATTAATGAAGGTGGTATGAGAAGTCATCAGGATTGGCAAGACTATGATGAATAACTCTGCTGCATCTTTTTTTGTAACAGAAGGATATAAATAATGGAGGAACCATTTAAATATGGAAAACTGCACAACAGATAAGGACTAGAATTTGGTTTCTATCCTCACTCATATCAAGAGTTTATAAGCTTTGCCTCTGTGGAAGAATACTGAATCGGTGTTAACACTTAGTAATTAATGAAGTAATTAAGTCAAATTATTCTTACTCTGGTAAGGAGCCTCTTGCCTGGGATGTTCCATCCGTCTCCTGTTTTCAAGGACTGTGACTGTATATCCGTATTTTGCCAGGATACGCTGCCAGAGCTGACGGTTTGCTTCACCATGGGTAGGAGGCACATAGAGAACAGCTCTTCTAGTACGGCTTCCAAAGTACTGGAGAATAGAGTCCTCAATCTACAGCAAAGATAATGCAAAGACAATGGTTGTTGGGCAGAACACTCCTCAGCGGTAGCTGCTGTTTTTCATAGGAAAAAACAAGCATTTTATTATGACAATCAGGGACGTATTTCTGGTATAGTTAAGAGTTTGCTTTATATCAGGGACTTGAGTGCAAATTCCATTTATGTCTATCCCTCTTCCTGCCTTGTTTTGGACTGGTATTGAAAGAGTTTGAATGCTCAAGGTAGGAATGGAGAGTCTTTAAACCATGGTCTTTCTTTCACAGGACAGTAACTGTACTTGATGGTTGACTTTGTGGCTTCAGGCTGATCATCCAGTCACCTAAATGAGAAGACTTGGGGGGGATGGATCCCATGTAAACTGTTCCAAAGAACTTAAGTCCTACAAAAGTGTTAAGTGTTACTCATTGTGACTAAGAAGCATGCAGAGGAGTCCTAAACAATACTGTACATTGCTGTGCCTCTAGAAAAATGGAATCCAACCTTGTCAGATCCTTGTTGTTGTATTAGTCCAACATGATACTGCCTAGAGAAGGATTGAGAAACCTGAGCAAGTGAAAGAATGTACAGTGTCTCAAATGAATGCCAGGGAAATCTTGGATTGTCTGCCATTCACTCTGTTCCAACATAGTACCTAGGGACAATGGCATCTAGTCTGAGATCCCGAGTGTTCTGGTTGCCTCAAACATTGCTGACCAGTCTTGGTACAGGATAAGTGAGTCATAGCATCTAAAGAGAACCATTCCTCCATCTACAAGCCTGAGATATGCTGCTCTTTCAAGGTAAAATGGAAAAGAGCAATCCCAAACACACAAAGATAGTGTTAGTTTGACAAACTTTTCAAGAGAACAAATTGCTGGGCCACTATCACTGGATCATTAGTAAAGGCAGATATCCTATGTCTTCTATAGCTCCACTATGAGGACAGGAAGAGAGAGTTGGGGCTTTTCAGTTTGGAGAAGAGAAGGCTTCCAAGAGACCCTATAGTAGCCTTCCAGTATCTGAAGGGGGCCTACAGGCAGGCTGGGCAGGGACTATTGACAAGGTCTTGTAATAAGACAAGGAGCAATGGATTTAAACTGGCAGAGGGGAGATATAAACTGGATGTTAGGAGGAAGTTCTTTGCAGTGAGGGTGGTGAGGCGCTGGAACAGGTTGCCCAGGGAGGTTGTGGCTGCTCCCTCCCTGGAGGTGTTCAAGGCCAGGTTGGATGAGACCTTGAGTAACCTGTACTATTGGGAGGTGTCCCTGGGTATGGCAGGGGGTTGGAACTAGATGATCCTTGAGGTCCCTTCCAACCTTACCATTCTATGATTCTATGTGATGGGGTGACCCTCAGGTGCTCCTTGAAGCTGCTCTATCACTCCTCCCATCAAGTGGGCAGGGGACAGAAAACAGAACAAAAGCCTCATGTGTCAACATAAGAACAAATACAATTATGTATTTGTAGAAATTAGGCACCAAATCAAAGTAAGATAATAAGAAATAAAAACTAAATCTTAAAACACCTTCATCCTGCCCATCCCTTCTTCCCAGTCTTAATTTCATTCCCAGTTTAACTACCCTTGAGGATCACAGGGGAAGAGGGAGTGGAGGTTGCAGTCAGCTCATCACATGTCACTGTTGCTCCTTCCTCCTCAGAAAGGCTCCTCACACTCTTTCTCCTGCTCCAACATGAGGTTTGTCCCACGTCAGATGGTCCTCCATGAACTTCTCCAACATAAGTCTTTCCCACAGACTAGAGTTTACAAGCTGCCCCAACGTGGGTCACTTCCACTGAGCCCCGTACTTCAGGGGCAGACTGCTCCAGCATGGGTCTTTCACGGGAACACAAGTTCTGCCAGTAAATCTGCTCTAGTGTGAGCTCCTCTCTCCATGGGGCCACAGATCCTGCCAGAAGCCTACTCCAGTAGTTTTCCCATGAGGTCACAGCTTCCTTTGAGCATCCACCAGCTTCTGAGGGGATCTTCTATATAAATAGAAGGTTCATAGTGGAGTAAATATCCACTGCAGGTGGATATTTACTCCACTATGAACCTTCTTGGGCTGCATGAGGACAGCCTAATTTATGATGATTTCCATGCTGGGCTACAGATGAATCTCTGTTCCAGCACCTGAACCACCTCCTCCCTCTGCTTTTTCAGTGACCATGGTGCTTGTCTCACATTTTCTCACTCCTCTCCAATGTCTGTCATACAGCAGTTTTCTTCCCTTTCTTAAATGTTATCACACAGACATCGGCACCACTGCTGATGGGCTCAGCCTTGGCCAGCAGAGAGTCCAGCACAGAGCCAGATGGCACTGACCCCATCAGATACAGAGGAAGCTTCTAGCTGCTTGTCCCAGAAGCCACCACTCCTGAAATTCCCCTACTACTAAAACCTTTCCATGAAAAATCTAATACAGTTAGGCATAAAAATAGGATGCTCCTTATGAGAAACAAATCACAAATATCCAGAAGAATCTAGCTGTTCTTTTCCAATAAAAACACCATTAACAGACAAGATTTTCAGTTAGCAAAAATTAGTTGTCTTTAGGAGTGGAGCATACCCTAATTTAAGGGATTAAATTCAGGACATGAACTAAGTAGCAAGTTCATGAATTTCAACCTAGCAGTAGTAAGCAGTATGTCTGTCAAAAACTATGTTATTCCATAACTTCTAATTATAGTAAGCTTATCACTAGAGATAGGAAGTGCTACACAAAGCACCAGCATTTTGTGCACAGTAGACCACACTGAAAAGAGACAGATGCTTTGATATAAACAAATGTCATTCAAGATGTGTCCAGTTGTTTATAAGCCTGGGATCTAGTGATAAAAGTCACTCTTCTCAGCAGTCTATTCCCCAGTTGCAGGATGCAGTTTTGCATTACGCAGCAGCGAGGAGCACAAACTCTTACAGGGCTCTGAATGCGTCTCTAATGCCAAGTCTGCTATTGTTCAAAGGCAGATATTCCCTGTGGAAAGGGTTAATTATCAGTGAAAAGACCCTGAAAAATACCTGTCAGTCTTGTACATTTAGTAAATGCACAACCCAAAGCTACTTTAGACACTAGGATACTAAACTAAAGGTCAATCACTTGCTGGCCGGAAAAAGCACAAATAGCACAGGGTGAAGTCACAGGAACTGTGTTAGATAACCTGTCAGATGTCCTTCTCGGCATCCTAGTGTTTTTAAAACACATTAATCGGATGGCAATCGCAGCGGCAGAGCATCTCAGGTTTCCCTTCTCTACCAGAGCACCCGCCATTCTTTCCCCTTATGCCTTTGCCCCCCCGCCGCCTTTCTCTTTCCTGCTCCCCTGCAGCGCCGGGAGCTGCTGGCAGCCGTTCCTCTACATTTCCCCTCCCTCCTTCCCTCTTCCCAAATCCAGTCCTTGCGCTGGCCCCCATCCTGTGCTAACTCTCCCTCCTCCTCCGGGCATTGCACCAGACACTTCCCGGTTTCCATTTCGCTTGTATTGTGGAAGAAAATCAGGAGAGACACCCCACGCTTTACTTTGTGAGTAAATCCAATTTTCCAATCCACGTGTGCTGCAGCGGCCAGCGCTGTGGGGTGAGCTGAGGACGTGCGAGGAGCGCAGGGGGGCTGCAGTGCAGGACACATCCCTGTCTGGCTTTAACCGGTGATTACAGCTAGTCCTGTTCCTGTCCCTCCCGGGTCAGCTAAGGGTACTTGCGACTCAGTGCAAGGCATCCCCCTTGGACTTTGCAGTGCTTTGTGTGCACGCCTCCTCAGAATGATTGTTGTGCTTTTTTGACACTAAACTCCATCGACACTTTTATTTACCTCCGCGGGCAACGGTCCAAAGGCAACTTACTGCAGGACTCACCCCGGCCCCGCTACCACCTTGAAGACCATGGTTGGTGAAACCCATCGTGGGGTTTGGTGCCACCAGAGTCCAGAGGCCAAGCTGTGCCCACAGTGCTCCCTCACCTGGCCGGTGAGGCAATGTGACAGGAACCAACTGGCCTCGAGGCATCCTGAGGGCTCCGTGGTACCAGCCTGCCCCAAGCAGGTCCTTACAGAAGAAGGGAGCTCTCCCTTACACCACTGTGTAAGTGCTGATACAAATGGCACCTTCCTAAATTCCCTGGGAAGTAGCAGAAATGTTTACAGTGCTCTATCTTGGCAATAGCGAATACTCAAGAGTGTTGATAGTAGCATAAACCAATAAACAACAAAGGAAAGACCAAGCAATGTTAATAACCTAGGCCACTTCCACAAAACACAAAAGCAAATAGCCCTGAGTGGTTCCATGGGGCCTGTACTGTAGCCCACTCCCACTAGGTGCCTTTCCTTTGTGCTCATAGCTCTCACAAATGGACCACAGCACTAGGTGCCCCAGAAGACTTTCCTTGGGACATGCAGTCCAGAGACAGATTCACATATTGCACTGGGTTGGAAGGGACCTTGTCAAACCCCCCCTGCAGGAAGCAGTGATACCAACTAGATCAGGTTGCCCAGGGCTACATCAAGTCTGAACTTGAATGTCTCCTGGGATGGAGCTTCAATCATATCTCTGGGCAACATGTTCCAGTAGGTTTCACACTTACATCCAACCTAGATCTACCTTTCTCCAGTTTAAAAGCCATTCCTCCTTGTCCTATCTCCTTCTAGTCCTTCCCCAGCCTTCCTGTAGGTCCCCTTCGGATATTGAAATATAGCTCTAAGGTCTCCCCAGAGCCTTCTCTTCTCCAGGTTGAAGACACCTAATTCTTTCGGCAGCAGAGATACGTAGAAACACTCCAGACTCACTTATGCCCAGATCCTCCCTTCCCACCACTCAGACACCAGACACAAGGCAGTTTTATCCTCTACCGATTCAAAAAGCCATGACAGGATCTTTAGAATAACAAGACGATTCAGGGTCCTAAATTCAACAGCTTGACCTGATGTCTAATCTGGTACTTTTAAATAACATGAAGTAGCTCAACACCTTTTACAGTGTTTGCTTGAGATCCATGCATAGTGATGCCAAATTTATTTCCTTTGGCCTTTCCTTCCAAAGCTATCTGCAGTCCAGGTTACAAGATACAACATGTCCTGTCTGTTTTCTTCTCAACCCAATGCAATGTAGGGTGGGTTTTTTTGTTTTAAAGCATGTTAGCTACACAATTTTTTTAAAAACTCCACCCAACAGCATGCATGTAGCAAATTATTTCATATTTTTTCCAGAGCTCTATATAAAATTCCTTACCTGGCATGCTGATCTAGTTACTACTGGGTGTTTTTCAGATTTTCCAGTATTATAGTACTAGCAGGAATGTTTATATACTTAAACTGCTGTTTTTTATAAAACATTTCTCAATCATAAAAATCCAATCTGGGCAGAGATCTGGTATAAAAGCAGCAGAGTGCAATAGATGAAATTAAGATGTTCACATATTTCCACAGTTTATGGTTCTTGGGTTTTTCTTAGCATTCCTGTAACTTTAATGTGCAGCAGGCTTAGACAAAAAAAAAAAAAAAAGATTCATAACAGCATGAATAGTTGAGAATAAATTTTGAATAGTCAAATGTTTTCATATCCCAAGCATTGTTCAGCTCTTTCCTAGTCTGAAGTCTCAGGGTATCTGTTACTAGGCCAGTTTATTACAGATTCAGTACTTCTTATGTGAAAGGGGTTTGGTAAAGAACATCTGTGGCCCATGTCTTTCCTGGAGAACATTGTTGCTGCCTCCACAGAAATTAATGAGGCTTTACAGCAAAGCTGAGATTTCCCATATAATTTAGGACAAGGCCTATGTCAGCTTTGACACCACATACCTGCTTGCAAAACATGGCAATTAGCTAAGTGACAGACCTCATTTTAGTTCAACAGGTCATTACACAGGTGATCCACAGGCTTAAGTGTTCTAAACAAACCATAGTGGGATATGAAGTGATTTTTTTTAAAAAATAGTTTTAAAATATGTTTTAAGTTTATAAAATAACATGGAAAACAAAAAAGAAAACAAATTGAGCCCCATCAAAATCAATCATAAGTTTTATAAGTTACCAAATCAAATGTATATTCCTCTGAGGTCTTAGCAAACTAGATAAATAGCCCATTTGATATAAAATGAAAGCTCAAGAACTACATAACCATCCTTCTCTGACTGAAAATAGACTAGTATTTTCAGAGTTGCAATTCTTAATTCTGTCTTTCTGCAAGTTTCACATAGCTGTGAAGTTCTCTGTTAAAGAGAAAATGTTTTGATATTTTCCTTGAAACCAGTTCATCCAGTTCTAGGGTGTGAATGTATAAGGACAAAAGTGATTGTGTTAGGCTCTAAAGTTTTCATCTTTAGTACGGAATTTGAGTTGTTCCAAAAATCCAAATTTTTGTCAGTAACTTAATCTTGTAATATATAATTACTGTTGCTGCTTTGGACAAGAAAACAGCAAAGATATTTCAAGTTGAGGAGGGAAAAACAGATCCTTGGCATCTTTTCAGATTCCAAGAAGACTGCATAATTCCATAAATATTGATGCATTGTCTCTGCCTGGCAGAGACCCAAATATACAGTTTGAACTGTTGCCATAGAATTTCATTGACCATCACTTCAACTGCAGAAACAAAATTCTTCTTCCTGACATATTGGCCCAACTCATGTCTGCCTAATCTTCTCCCAGGAAAGAACTCAAAAACTATGAGTCAATCTCTTCAGCCACCCAGTTCTAGTGACATGTGTCCCTGAGTTGATTACAGACAGCCGCTCTTTTATACCAAGCTAGCTGAAACTCTCAGTCTTTTTCAATAGCTTCAAGTAAATTCACTGCAGCTTACATTAACCCCACTGCTTTCTGTAGGTCCTGAGCTGCTGCAGAAGAGGTGCAATGCAAACCAAAAGGCCTTTGCCTGAAAGAGGAGTGCAACAGAAATAGCACAAAAGAGAATCAACTGTATATAAATAACTCTGGAAACTACTAGCAATATTCACAGACAGCAAAATGCATAAATTCCTATTGAGTTAATAAAGGAATTGTGGATCTACCTTTGCTGCCAAATGCTGCACAGCACAACAGCACTACAAATAAATCAACAAGTGGGACTCCTAGAGACACCCACACATCATTATTAGGAAAACTGATAATAAAAAAGTTAGCATGTGGTTCTAATGCTCCAATTCATTCATTTGCAGAACTATGCAGACCTTTATTAATTTCAAATGTGTCTTACAGATTATTTTTCATGCTCGCATAGAAGTTCACAGAAATAGTAAGTTGCTCATGCTACTGTTGTATTTGAAGTGCACACAGCTCCTGTATGAAGAAGTTACAGAGAAATTAATTTCCTGTTTTGCTTTCTGGAGGATGTTTAAATGTGCTATCTTTATGTTCTGTTAGATTTCCTAATCAGAAAGGACTGGGGTGTAGAATGAAATGGTTGGAATGTAATTCTGCTAACTATCAATTTGCTGAATATATACAAAGCAAACAAATATATTATTTGCACTAATTTTGATAGGTAGTTTCTGATAGTTTCATAAATGCAGGAGTAAATCTAGAGTTATCTGCATAGTCATCACCAGTGCTCTGAGCTGGAAATACTGAAATGTGTTATCAAAACATCTTTACTTTCTGACTGCACGTAATGCATGAGGCCAACTGCCTTGTCTTAAGAACAGTGAACCTATCCTACTGCATCACCAAAACATCTACTTTTGAGGAAAGAGTTGCAATGTAGTGAATGAATAAGAGTCTTTATTTCCCATTTGCTGATGATGCATCCTTCTTAAAGTTCCCTTCTCGCAGGGTCTCCACCCTGCCTCTCTTTCCTGACTGCTACCACAATGGCCTCACCCTTTATCACTAAAATATCTCTAGCTATCTGCAGAGCAAAAATAGCCATTTCCTCAGTATGTTTGCATTTTACATTGAAATGAAGAGAAAAAAAAAAGTCCTGCTTTTGTAGGTTGCAACATGAATGTAGTATCATTCCAGGAAAAACAGTCGCTGATACCCTATTACCTGCCAATTGCTTTCTATCAATAGAGATTTCACACTAGAAAAGTTCTTCATTCTTTTGTGAACACAAAATAGTTCTTATCTACCTATGGTTTTCTAGAAAATAAATATTCATTCTAAGATTAATTTTACTATAAAAATGCATCAAACTTCGTTATGCATAATGTAATCTTTACTATCCAGAGCTCTCGCCACACTCCATTTCTGCATAACAGTAAAAATCACCCCTTCTCTTTTTACCACCCAGCTTCCTTTCTCCTTTTTCACATATTTACATTTCAAACATTTCCACTAATTTTGTCTGCTTTTCTTTCCATTTCCATTCCCATCTCCCTTTCTCTTTCCCTGCACAAATCCAGCCCCCTCTGTGCATGATCTTTTCTGTGCCTTCTGAAAAGAGTATTACTTTGCAGATGCAATTGCCTACTCTGCCTCCCATGACCACATCTCTCCTCATGCCTTCTTTCATGACACTTGTGTTGGTTTGAGTTTAGCTTCCCAGGGGACTCAAAATATATCTAACAGAAGCCAATACAATAATAGTAGAATCTCTTCCCCTCTCCCACCCCTTTTGGAAAGGAAGAAAGAAAGGAGGAGAGAGAAAGGGTAAAAACACCCAAAGAATAGCCTTGCTACAATTTGGAAATTAAAAGAAAAACTTTTACAACAAATAAAAAGGTATTTGAGGTAGGGGAGTTACAGATAGATACAGGGAAGGGAAAACAAGATACAAAACACACATACAACCAGATGGACCAAAGGGATGGTCACCATGTGGTAGAGACTGACCACATGGTAAGACAGGAGACCAGGAACAGTAGCATCAAGCACACAGGCAGGCTACCAGTTCCTCTGTTTATATAGGGGGTCCAGACAGGAAGTGGGAGTGGGCTAAACACTACACCTGGGGTCAAGCAGACCTGCAATCAAGTTCTGACCACTCCCCTTACCCAGGAGAGTTAACCCTTTACAGTACTCCTCTCATATCTTCTTCATTCTCTGCTTATTCTGATTGGAGCAAGTATACACCAGCCAGAAAAAATCAATAGAAAAAAACCCAGACTTATGCCCTTAGAGGGTAAAGTTAATCAGATTTCTTTGGAATGTCTGCAGTAACTCATGAAAAAATTTGCATTAAAGGCAGTTATTTCCATTGACTATGAAGTCCAGCTTTCTGGCTCTGACAAGACTGAGGGGAGCACTTAAGTAAAGAGAAGATAGCTCCGCTGAGGGCATCCTGAGTTCTAAATTTCTAGTAACAATTTCTCAGCTTTTCAGTAATTTCACTCTCAATTTTCAAGTGCAGATACCTGGGCCTGTATCTTGTACCAGATGTCCAACTGGGTGTTCCTTTAGATCTTGGTTAAGACTAAACCATGATGATTATCCTCTATTTTTTTTTTTCCTTCCACAGATTATCTGTGAGATATAACCACATCTCAGCCATTATCTTGCAAGATAATGCAGCCGTTATGCTGTTAAGAATGGAGCCATAAGGAACCATAAAAAAACTTAATTCACCTTTTTATAGCCCCTCTTTGAGATGTATCTTTTACACCAAACAGAAGTGGCAGGTTGAGGGCATTGAAAGTGAAAACAACTTTTTTCACTATACCTGTTATATTTATTTTATTAAGATGCCAGCCTCATTCAATCATTAGATTCTCATATAATCAGCTACATATCTTGTTTTTTTTTCTTTTCTCAGCTGCCTTTAAATGGTCAAGGGATTTAAAGCAAGGTATTTGTGAGGATCCAGGAAATAATCTCCTTCAGGATTCATCTTAAAATTTAAAAATATAAGCTCTATTATACATTTGTCATGGTTAGAGAGGTACTGTGTTGAAACAGTGCCTACCACATGAGCAATACTTTCTCAATCCTTCCTCCCAACACCAGAGATACTACATCTACCTGGGTACTGCTGTGCACAGATATCTGACCTTGTCTGAATTAATTCAGAGAGTGAAAATGCAGTGTAACCAGCTAATGAGCTCTTCTCAGAACTGGCTAAGAAGCAGAACTGAATTACTTAAGGTGATTGTAAGGGTTTTAAATTTGGCTGGTATTAAAGGTATTTCTGGCAAAATACTATACCAGGAAAACCTACATACAGGGGCTTGTAGGGTGTTTTTTTGTTGATACCTACTTCACTGTGGGTGCTGCAGCACCAACTCTTTTCCTTAATACGTGTATTCACAAATATTCATTATGCATGAAGGAAACATTCCTGGCTCAACCTCAGGACAGCCTGCTGCTGGACATGATACCTCCATCTAATGCCTTTAATGTTGGAAATTCATAAATAAGCCTTCTATTTTTCATGCTTCAGTGTTACAGACATTAATATTTAATTTTATACTAGAAAATGCTGGCCTATCTTCATGTGAAAATAAGGCTACAGGACCAGCTCTCCAGCAGCTTTTGAAACTTCTGTAAAGTGTGATACCTGAGAAAGATGAACTATGAGGTCTGTCAGATTTTCCATGCTATGAATGAAATTGGCTATTTTTAAATTTTTTTTTTTTCAATTTAAAAAAAAGACAACTTGCACTATATGCCTGACACTAATGGCTCCATCTCAGGGCATCTTGAATGTAGTTAAAGACACATTTACAGATCGGGTTGGCAATTTCTCCCCAGTACTTGTTCCACATTTGTCTGGAACTTTCCCTTCCAGAGCGATTTATTTTGAGATCAGAGATGCAGTGGCAAAGCTGCAGTTTTCTCAGATCCCTCCCTCTCCTTCACCCAATAGCTTAAAAAAAGGTGTCACTGTTTCTGTTTATTTATTTGTTGGGGGTTTTTGTTTGGTTTGTTTTGGTTTATTTGGGGGTGGTTTTGTTTGGTTGGTTTTTGTTTGGCTTTTTTTTTTTGTTTGGTTTGGCTTGGTTATTTTTGGTTGGTTTTCTTTTTTCTTTTCTGAGGCACTTACTGTAATGCATGCTCTGAATGGAGAAATTATGGAAGGAGATTTTGCTCATGCAATAACATTCATAACCATATTCTCATAGTAAGTTTAATACAGTACTAACTGTTTCTTTGAAGAAAGCAAGAATTAAACCTATCCCAACTCAGTCAGATGAAATTTTGCTATGAGACAGATGCTATAGCTCAAAACCCAGAAACAGTAGGTGTTATCTAAAGAATATTACCTTTAGCAGAGTCTTTTTTTTAATTCAAATTTATTCATGAGCTTTGATTTCACAAGACACCTTGAAGTGTTTGCTTTAAGTCACTGTTTAACTGCACAATGGATTCTATTTAATAAATTTGGTTGCTGGACTATTTATAGAATAAGTATACATGTGTGAATACTTAATTAAAAGTGGAATAATTTAGACTATATTTTAAAGTATTTTTCCAGATTCTAGTGAAAGTTATCCCTGTCCATAGCAGGGGCGTTGGAACTAGATGGTCTTTACGATCTCTTCCAGCCAAAATCATTCTGTGATTCACACATGAAGATTTAATCCAGAACTTTAAGGAAAACTTGTTTGCAAACTGGCTACTGTGGATGGGCACATGACTGCAAAATCAAACAGTGTAAACTTTCTAACATGACATCTGCCATAGATGTTACTGGGTACCCAACAAAATCAAGCAAGGTAACAGTTCAGCCATCTGAACAAGCAGTGGGCAAAAACACACAGTTCAAGAATACGCTTTCAAAGCAAAGTGGCAGAGATTTTTGGAGATGTTTGTCTTTTCTGTTCCTTGAGATTATTAATCAGCCCACACAACCATCAGAGTATTCTGGAAACAGATAGCTACTTAGACTAGTATCCCAACATGTGCAAGGCATTTTGTTCATCGTGCCCTTGGGAATACTTTCAAGACAAACAGAGAGACAGCTATGGGTGGTCTTCAGAACTTGAAGAGGAATGTGTTAGGGTAGCACAAGCCTGGAAAACATACCTATAAGGGTTAACACAGGCCTTTACATCTGCACTATAGGTTCAGCATGTGCATGTGATAGTCACATCCAACCATGTATACTGGAGGGCAGTAAGTGCAGCATGTTGTAAAAACACGAGCTTCCTTCCATTTCAAACATCTAGCATGCCAAGTTCAACGCCAGGCTGCATTTTTATAAGGCAAATTTGAAAGAAGGAATTACAGATTTTTTTCAGCCAAGAAAAATACTAGCAAAACTTTTCCATTATTTCACCAGTTCTTACAGACCTTAGGTAGCCCAAGGTAAGATATGAAATGTTCTTTGCCATTACGATGGCAATGAATAAAAAGGAACGGACTGTGTCAAAAGCTGTAACACAATGTGACCCACATCTGTCAGCTGCGCTTATTTCCTCTTATACCTCATGTCAAATCGTTGAACAATTTCAAATCTGGATACATAGTGGTCTAAAAGGTCGTTAAATACAAAATTATGACAAATGCAGCATGCAGTAGATTTCTGCAACTCATAAGATAAAGCTCTCTGACCTTCATAAAAATCTATTTTTTTCTAGACTTAAGGTTAAAGAGTTCATGCCAAAGTTATTTCACATATCTATTTTTGATTGTTGCAGAAGATGCACTATACAACTGTTCTAAAATCAATATTGCTGACCTTTCAGGCTGTGAACCTTGTCTAATCAAAGAAACAGCCTTCTAATTTTTTGTTTTTGTTTTTGTTTTTTTCTTTTGAACTGCTTTATGTGGACACTGTCCATAATTTGTGAGGTTGTGGATTTATGTTTGTAGTCCTGGTACAGTTGCATATAAAATGCCAGTGGTATGTCAATTTCACAGTGCAGTACCTGCTGCTCTGTTAGCAGCCCTCTACAGGACTGAAGAAAACCCGAAACATTTATGGTAGTGCTGATCACAGATTCCAGAGTAAAAATAACTGCCTGAGCCTGGACCATTTAACAAACCACACTTTCCAAGTAAAAAAACACTGTCTGCATATTTTAGGTTTTAACATCCATTCTAGGAACCCTATACAAAATAAACATGAGGTCAGGTAACCTAAGGACAAAGTAAAATTTGTGGGACAAAGATCCCAAAGTAAATAGTGTGATTTGAAAACATGAAAAGTGCCTTTTTTTTTTTCCCCCAAGTTTCTCAAATGCAGTTAAATTGATCTTTTCAGCAGAGTACTGGTGAAGTTCAAAACTGACTAGCAGATAACTTTAACACAGGGCAGCTGCAGTCCAGTGCTAATTAATAGCCTCAGTCACTTGCATGAAACCCCACCGGCCTCTGATTTATGTGCCTGTACTGGAAAGCCTCTGAACCAATTCCTAAAACCAGAATAAAATATGGTCTATGCAGCAAACTGAAATCTCCCTGGAGTCACAGAGCAATGCCATGTTACAGATGAGGAACTGAACACACGCTGCGGAGCTGGTAACGGAGCTGTGCTTGCGCATCTGCTGCTGTCATTAGATCACCCATTTGTTTGTATACAGATCTCAGACTTCCAAGCTTAGGGCTAATTTTAGCTGGACTCAGATGATCCTGCAAGACTCGCTATCCCTCGCTTTGCTAATTATTGCTCAGCACTCTGCTGCAGCTGACTTACCTTTTTCACTGTTTGTGAAGTACTGCCAGGGAGGAAGCAGTGAGTGTTGCCTGGTGAGAGCTCCTTGTATCTTCCTTGCTGTGTTTTAGTCAGTTTGCTTGGTGTAATTCCATTAATGACTGCTGAAAGGATGCTGCTGGTCATGAGAGGAGTGAGGGTCTGACAGAACAGACAGATAGCAACCACTAAGGCCAGAAGGAAAGGACGTGGGCGACAAAGCCTGCGGCACCTGGGGACTTGCCCACAAACCATGGCCTCTTTGCCGTCCTCACTTTGCCCTTTGCCACATTGCAGATGCGGTCCACGTAGCCACGTCTTGCCAGGGTGAAAAAGATCAAAAGCACACTTCACCCAAAACTAGTGAGAGTTTTCCCCATTTCTGAGTACTTTCCTGGTGCTTGGCAAGAACTTCTGGGTTCCAGAGGAGCAGAGGCTTGGGAAGTACACCCCCATGGGGCTAAGGAAACAGCCTGTGAAAAAAACAAGACGTGAACAGCGACAAACAGCACTGTACCGTAGGGCATTCTGCAAGAAGCTGTAGTGAGCTCTTCCACACCATGCTTTCTGGAGAACAGACCTGCTGGCAGACAGGTGAGGAGCAGAAATCTTCACCCCTTTGCAGAAGGAAATACTCAGACAATAGTATCCAAGAAAGTAAGAAGTTAAAGCTTAACACGTCCTGTCCACAGCTGAAAATAGTAAGAGTGTACTAACTGTCAATAATAGTTTGCTGCTTTTTTCTTTCTTGCATTCTCAATTCCCACTTTATTTTTACAATTTCCTTCATTCCAGTCCTTTTAAATTGCCTCCTTCCTGTCAACACGCACAGCTTTCTCTCTAACAGTGAACATTTATCTCAAAACTGACAGACTACGAAGATTTTTGTGTGCATTTGTTTTTGTCCAGATTGTGAGTTCAAAGTTAGGTTTACTTACTTGGTTCTTATCCTGTTAGAAGTTTTCCGTTCTCCTCTAATGGGTTGCTGATTAAAACCACTTGGAACAACCGTGGCTTATGATCCCAGCTCATCTCACACACTCAGAAGGCAGGCACACGCACATACACACGCCATCTGAAGCCAGTTGGACCACAGATTTCATATAAATAAAGGCTGGACTGCTCAGAGGGCGGAGCTAAATTAGCTCAGCTCTGAGCAGGCACGGGGTTTGGAGACACAGCCAGGGATCTGCATGGGGAACAAGAGGTGTCCTTGCTCACGCTGCATGCCTCAAAGCCACCATCACTGCAATTTTTAGAAAACTGCTGTTACAGCAGTCAGTCTAATTGAAACAATATTAGTGTCTTGCAGGCAGTAGAAATCTGAACAGCACCTGCAATATTTGAATCCGGGTTAACAAAAATGTTGTAGAAGGAAACAGATTTACTTGCACATAAGCATCACTGACAAAGCAGTTGTCAGTAGTTTTCCATAGTAGATAGATTATCTCATCACAGTGTATAAATAAAACTTCTTACTGATGTCAAAGCAGGAAAGAAAAGGGGGTGGACAAAAATACTCCAATGAAAGCATTTAGTATCTAAGCCACAGAAGGTCTTAGTTACTACTTCCCCCTGCTGACATAGGACAGGGATGAGACATATGGGAACAGTTGAGGAACTCTGTTATCTTTATAGACCTAAACCTCATATAATCGAGTTATTTTAACTAAAAATATCTTTATACAAGTTGTCTATTTTACCCTTCATCCTTAGCTATTTTTGAAAAGAAAGATTTTTTTCCTACACTGCCTCATATATAAGAAATAAGCATTTTATGGCAACTTTGGCCCTATCTACACAATTCAACAGCAGGACTAGCAGAGGCAATGAAGTGATAAAGCAATGAAGAGTAAAGTACATATTTGTTTGAAGTGTTGGTGTTTGATCAGCTTTCAAATCCTTTTTTTTTTTTTTCCCCCATACTAAACCTGTCAATTTATACATACAGAAAAATGCCACAGAATGGATTAAAGACTTTGGTCTAAACCTCAGCTGTCACATGCACTGCATTTTAGTTTTCTGTCCGGAGCTGTAGTTACCTGAATTAGACTCTTTGGTTACCCTGAGCAGAAAAGTACCCTTCTGTGATAGATGCTTGCCATGCCCACAGAAACCCCTGTATCTGCTCTACTGAGACATTTTGCTCTTTCTTTACCAGCACATCACCTCACCCCCTTAGGCCCTGCTTGCCAGTCTGTTCTGCAGAGCTACTGGCAGGCCAACAAATCAGTCCAGTGGATACAGGAAAACCATGGGTTCACTGCAGCTGGCTTTGGGCTGGGTCTGTGCTATACAATGGAGGGGGGTGCCCAGGGAGCTGGTGCATTCAAAGGAGGGTGGCAGAGACATATCAGCCAACCTAGGAGCCACAGTAACCCAGGGGTATGCAGGGGAGTATAGCATAGTAGACTCACCTTATTGATTGAGAAGTTTGTCCTGTGGTTTAGGCATGCCCTGATTTCTGGACCCACAACCACTAGCTGCATGGGTGGCATCTGCACGGTTGCCAACTTCTCCCATATTTTTAGTAAGAGAATTTTAGTCAGAACTTCAATAGAAAACTTGATTAAAATTGGTTTACAAATATTTGGATTAATGATTGCTTCACGGTGTCAAGATCATTTCCCACTGCTGGAGTCCCACACTAAAACAAAGCAATCTTTTCTGTCTTTACCCTCTCCTCCCTTCAACACAGCAAGTAACCATGCTCTTCTTCCAGCTGAATATAATTTTTGCCTTTCAAGTACATTACTGGCATCTTCATCCTCACATTTTCCCTGTCTCAGAGCCAGTTCATCCTTCTTGCAGCCACAAGATCACTCATGAGCCCAAATTCTTCAAGACAAGGTGACAACTTTACCGTAGGAAGACTGGTCCTGAGAAAACAGATGAAGAGATATCAGAAGAGGGCGAAGAGATCACCTCCTCCTGTACACTACTGGGGATCAGCCTCCTGTTAGACTGGCTTTTCCCTGGCTTTTTCCCTGTGTTTTGTGGTTTCTTTTCATGGCAATAGCATCTAATGCACATGTATTAAGCTGCAAATACCTCCTTCAATCACAATAAGAGTACAATAAACATGATTCCTGTCATCTTTTCAGGCTTCCACCACATCTCAGGTCTTGTATGTCTACTGACTTTTCTGGTCACATTCTGATGCTTCAGAAATTAAGCCAAGACTGTAACAAATGGGGACTAATTCCCTTAGCATTACCTAGTCACTTAGAAAAAGGATATAAATGGATAAAGAGTCATGCCTCTCGGGTTCCAAACTCACAAGTCCTCAGTGTATAATATCCAAATAACCACAGGACACAATCACCTATAAGATCAGATAACGAATGCATAGGTTTGTATTTCAGAAATCTTAAGAGAAAGCTGCAGTTCTCCTCTTTCTGACAAACAAAACAAATCAAGAATTTATTCCCTATTTGGGATTCCCAGACCTGTTTCTTCCAGTGCTTGATCCCACTGTATGGATTAAGGGCTCTGTAGTCTGTTTGCCTCTCAGGGCTCCTTTCATCAATGGTCCCTGCAGCAGCCAGATGCTGCCCTGCTCTGTGTGAGGCAAGGTCCTGTAGAGATGGCTTCTGCCAAACCAAACCAGCCACATCCATCAAGAGAGATCTCCAGTGCTTGCAGCCAGAATCTCAGTTCCATCTGTATCATGTGGAATAGCCTGTAAGTGTTTAAATATACTCTGACAAAGAAAAGGTGAGAGGAAAGTCACAAGACTCGCTGAAAATTATCTGGGACTAGGATTTGAAAGGATTTAGCCCATATGCCATGCAGGCATATAATGTGCACCACTCATCATCTCACTTGGGCTTTAACCAGCCCAGCTCATATTCACACCACTTCCCTTTTACACAAGTCTCTGCATTTGTTCAGTGGTAAAAGGAAGTGACCACTGAAGAATATTTTTATGGTCTGAGTAGTGATCTGGACAGATTTTTGTCAGAGCCCAACTAAGAAGAAAATATTAAGCACAGAAAGTCAGCAGTAATTTAAGAGCAGCTGAACAGATCGATTTTCAACTTCACCCAGAAATAAGATGAATCATTCTGCATCTCTGAATAAAGTTAAGTTCAGATACAAGTGCTTGTAAGATCAGGACCTGATATAATAAAAAACATTTTGTATGAACAATTTCACAGTAACAAGGTTGCCAAGAAGAAAATATGTTTTAAAACCTATTCACAATTGCCTTTCTCTACAACAAGTTTCGAATTACAGAGTATAGCATCTTAGCAATCATTTCAGAAATAAATGAGTTCACATGAAAAACAAGCTCAAATGTATCATTTCTACATGAACTGTTAGTCAGGCCCTTGAAATCATCTGTCACCTTCACAGTGTAAACCTATATGTAATTTTCCAATTGCATATATGTAATATATGTTTTTATGTATATGTACATTATGTAATAATCCACTCGTTGGATAAGGAATTGGCTGGATGGTCACACGCAGAGAGTGGTGATCAAGGGCACAATGTCCACCTGAAGACCAGTGACAAGTGGTGTCCCTCATGGGGTCAGTGCTGGGACCAGTGCTGTTTAACATCATTGTCAGTGTGCAGAATAGAGTGCACCCTCAGCAAGTTTGCAGATTACACCAAGCTGTGTGGCACAGTCGACTTACTAGAGGGCAGAGATGCCATCCAGAGGGACCTGGACAGGCTGGAGAGGTGGGCCCAGGCCAACCTCATGACATTCAACAAGGCCTTACGGTCCTGCACCTGGGTAGGCACAATCCCAAGCACAAATACAGGCTGGGTGGTGAATGGCTGGAGAGCAGCCCTGAGGAAAAGGACCTTGGAGTCTGGGTTGATGAAAAGCTCAACATGAGCCTGCAGTGTGCACATGCAGCCCAGACAGCAACCGAGTCCTGGGTTGCATCAAGAGCNAGGGCTGGAGCAGTTCTGCTATGAGGACAGACTGAGAGAGTTGGGGCTCTGCAGCCTGGAGAAGAGAAGGCTTCAAGGAGACCTTATAGTAGCCTTCCAGTATCTGAAGGGGGCCTACAGGAAGGCTGGGGAGGGACTATTGACAAGGTCTTGCAATGACAGGACAAGGGGCAATGGGTTTAAACTGGCAGAGGGGAGATTTAGACTGGATGTTAGGAGGAAGTTCTTCCCAGTGAGGGTGGTGAGGCACTGGAACAGGTTGCCCAGGGAGGTTGCGGCTGCTCCCTCCCTGGAGGTGTTCAAGGCCAGGTTGGATGAGGCCTTGAGTAACCTGTACTAGTGAGAGGGTCCCTGCCTAAGGCAGGGGGTTGGAACTGGATGATCCTTGAGGTCACTCCCAACCTTACCATTCTATGATTCTATGATTTGCATTACATGGTCAACTCTTTCATTTCCTTTTTATTTTACAGCACATGTTTTATGCCAAAGACCATAATTTCTCACCAACTTCAAATATTGGATAAAAGCTTCATGAACAACAACCATTAATACCACTACAGATATTCAACCAAAACATCCCAACAGCCTAGCCACACCCTCCACAATTTTTTCACCTCACACTGAATTTGGTCCAGATTGTAATTAGATTTGCAGCTTCAGTCCTGTGCATGGTCCCATTATAAACAGTGAATGGGAAAGACTGACACAGAGTAAAGAAAACAGAAGAAATACATTTCATCACTGATCTGCACATTTGAAGATTCCATACTACTCAAGTTTAAAATAATTCCAGTATAATAAAACCCTGAACCCTCTTCTCTTTTCCCATTCATCCAACACTGTAATCCTTAATGGTATTGTGATTTTGTTCCACAGAGCACTCCAAGGAACAGAGATTCATGTCTTAATCCTGCTTTCACTCAGTTCTCCAACTTTGGCTCACAGTGAAGGAAGGCTAGCAGAGAAGACTGCAAATCTGTGAAAAGCAATATAGTCAATGTTAACAGGAGAAGAATCTTAGGAGACATTCCCCTTTTGGTTTTACTTCTCATTGCTGTCAAATTTATTTAATATTTTGGGTTTTTTTTATTGTAAGTGGCAATAAATGATCTGAACTATACAAGCAGTATCATAAGATTTACAGTCCTTATAGATCTCTATACACATATAGTCAATATATGGTTTATTTTAGATTCTTAGTCTGTACATTTTATCAGTGTGTTAAGTGTTGTGATTGTTGGATGTCGTTTCTCCAAGAAAGATGCTGATAGGTCTGCAGTTCCATGGACACATCAACATATCTAATAACTCCCATTTCTGGCAAGGAAAAGTGGTCTTGCGTGCTCTCCTCCACCTTAGCCTTTAGCATCTGCTACATCCCTCTGCTCCTGCTGATGCTCTTTCCTTTCCTCTATTCTTGTCATGTGGTGGTGCTCATTAGATCTTTTCACAAGAAAAGATAGGTTGGTTAGGTTGGTTTTGTTAAATCAACTCCTGGAGAGGTCAAGTGGTCCCTAGTGCTGGTACAAGTTACACAGCAGAACACAAGTGAGAGAGGATGTAAACAGAAGGAGGACATAAGACATTTTAGGCAGTGGCAAACTTGATACTCATCTCACTAGACTACTGAACCTAGCCCAGCTTCCCTAAATTTTTAGGATCTGGACAAAATGAGTTGTTTGTCCAGAGGAATCTCTTTGTATCTCAGTCATGTTCTTCACTACCATGGTGACAATAAAACACAGGTATTTATTTGCTTATGTATGTTAATAACACAGACAGATGTTTGATATGAGAGTACAGCTCAGTGCCAAAGTCTTAGGAAACTACTGGCTCCTGCTTAAGAGGCAGAAGAAGGAACAGATCAATAATTTTGTTTTGTCTTCCTGAGTTCAACAGTTAGGGAACTCAGGAAGACAAAACAAAATTATTATCTGTTCCTCTTTTGCAGCAGAGAAAGAAATGGAGGACTCCTACAAACAAACAAACAAAAAAAAATATCATCACCTCTATAGTATCTATCTAAAATAAGGCTACTATTCTTTCAAGTAGCTACAGCTCTCTCTGTGTTGTCCTGTAGATGATTTACTGTGTGTTGCTGCAAGTGATATGTCTATATCAACTGGCTAATGATCTCTAAAATTTTGGACCAAGGTTTCCAGGTGTCAGTAATTTTAAATATTTTGATCAGTAAATTTTGGTTAGTTCAGTACAGTAAATATCCATGCAAACATACAAACTTAATCACATCATGGCCCTAACTGATTTCTGTGGATATGATACACGTGGGTGTTCTAGGCACAAGGGAACAAGAACAATAAAAATTATTTGTACTGATGGATATTTGTTTGACAGACCCACTGTGTTATCCAGAAGAATTTAAACGCAACCATAATATGCAGAAATGTAGACTAACTGGTCACTTGTGTCTCTCAAACTACACATACACTTAACCAACCCCATCAAGACCAGTCATTATTATGTATCTACTAAAGTATCTAACAGTTCAATCCAGTTCATTGCACTCTCATGGTGCTGCCAGGATATGCCAGCACAGTAATGTGTCATCTGGGGGCACTTCACATATCTTGCAAGTATGTGAGAAATCATTTTACAAGCAGATAGAGTATATAGAGAACGGAGATTCAAGGCATTCTATTTTGTTGTTCTTACAGACAAGCAGAAAAAGTTAACAGTCTGTTACTGAACTTACTGATTGTGCTGGTTTGAGGCTAACTGGAATATTTTTTTAAAAAAATATAGGCTGTGAAAAGCAAACAGTGGTGATGTCTACTTCATCTGTAGTCTTGCCTAGGTTCATAAGAACAAGGACACAAACATAGATTACACAGAGTCTCTTGGTCTCTCTGGGAGCCAGTGTGTCTTCTCCTCTGTGCAGAGTAACCTAAATAACCTCCCTGGCCAATCCTCCAAGCTCACCTTGAGTGTAAGGCAAACCCTGGGGTAAGGTAGAGGGGTGGAAAGGGGGTGAAAGGGTGGTTGGGAGCCCCTCCTGGGGTCTCTGATTTCTGGGAGGGGTGTTGTGTTTCTGTATTACCTTTAACTTGTATATTTCTGTAAATATTCCTGTCTATAGTGTATATATCTGCTTGTATATTGTGCTGAGCTGTAAATAGAGTTTCAGTCCTTAACTTCCAGCAGGCTGAGTCTAGTCTGGGTAATTTACGAAGTAGGGGGCCGGGAAACTGCCAAACCATCATTCTGATCTGAATAACTACATAGTTTCTCTCATGAGACCAGCTGCCATGGCTTGATTGCCACAGAACAAGATAGCAGCAACCACTATATCACAGAAATTACTTTAGAAATACCCTTAAGTACATTATATTTTTTAAAGTATTGACCTTGGAAAGCCTGCGCCACATTGTATTTCCAAAAGTAAAGACGAAAATCAGGTTTAAGCATTTTTGCAACTAAGAAAAGCAAGATGGCTGGAATAAATACAGTGAAAGAGACCACACAGAAAGTCCTCACTGCAGGCGGCATGAGGTTTGATGAGTTCTCTGTGTTCTGCCCCCTGCAGAGTCACTGCTACACTGCCTCACAGCTCTGCTCTGCTGGGCTGCACAGCTTGCTCAAAACATGCCTGAGGGCTATTGCAGCCGACCGAGAGGAAGAGGCTTGAAAGCCGAAACTGAGGGAGGGACGTCCCGCTGAACTGCTGTGATACGGCTGGGAGGAAGCTGAACATGATACCATGCCACTGGGTGATCTTAATCATTTTGATTAAATGAGTCATGTGTAAAGCTACCATTGCAGGCGAAGGTCTGTGGAAAAAACAAAGTTTAAGAAAGACATTTTTTTAGGTCTAAGAGATCTTAAAAGGTTTCGCTGTCATTTTCTGCACTTCACACCTAATTTGAATTATCCAGAGGAGCTGAAAAGTGAACAAGAATAATTTTTGTTTGTTGTCTGATTACTGGGTTGTTGGGGACTGTCTCTTTTGTGGATTGTTTTGTTATATTTATTTCATTATGGAGGCATGTTCCATGAACTGAGGGGCACGTAGATGTTCTTAGGATTTGATTTTGCAAAAGTTAAAATGTAACCAAAATACAGTATGAAGCAGCGGCATACGCTCTTATTTTAAAAATTACTATTTTCTTTTTTTAAAAATCAGTATTGTCATTAAAAATCACTATTGTCATAAAAATATCACTATTATTTAAAAAATCACTATTGTCATATAGCTATAGTTTGATGCACTTTTAAAAGGGAGGCATATTGAAGACATGACTTGCTTTAGAAAAGTAATGTAAAACCAGGTGATGCCAACAAAGAAAATTAATAAAGTGTATTTAAGGCTGATAGCTAGTTTGCTTGTTTTAAAACAGACTTTAGAAAGAGAATGACAGAGAATCACAGAATGGTAAGGTTGGAAGGGACCTCAAGGATCATCTAATTCCAATCCCCTACCATAGGCAGAGACACCTCCCACTAGTACAGCTCACTCAAGGCCTCCTCCAACCTGGCCTTCAACACCTCCAGGGAGGGAGCAGCCACAACCTCCCTGGGCAACCTGTTCCAGTGCCTCACCACCCTCACTTCAATCCAGTCTAACATCCAGTTTAACATCCAGTCTAAATCTTCCCTCTGCCAGTTTAAACCCATTGCCCCTTGTCCTGGCATTGCAAGACCTTGTCAATAGTCCCTCCCCAGCCTTCCTGTAGGCCCCCTTCAGATACTGGAAGGCTACTATAAGATCTCCTGGAAGCCTTCTCTTCTCCAGGCTGAAGAGCCCCAACTCTCTCAGCCTGTCCTCATAGCAGAGCTGCTCCAGCCCTCTGATCATCTTTGTGGCCTCCTCTGGACCTGCTCCAACACTTCCATGTCCTTCTTGTGCTGGGGGCTCCAGAACTGCACACAGTACTCCAGGTGGGTTCTGACAAGAGCAGAGTAAAGGGGCAGAATCCGCTTCCTTGCCCTGCTGGCCACACTGCTCTTGATGCAACCCAGGACTCGGTTGCTGTCTGGGCTGCATGTGCACACTGCAGGCTCATGTTGAGCTTTTCATATTTGGGGTTGATTTAAAATCATGCCATCGTTATCCAAATACCAAGTCAAGTTACAGTTTTATTATGTGCTGATACAATTATAAAGAATATGTTTACATGTCCTCTTCTTTCATGAGTTTAAATAATACTGCTTAAGATCTAAAAAACACAGAAAAGGAAAGCTTTTCCATTAAAAGCCTCCATAGACATTCCCAGTACATTCCTCTCACCCTCTTAACAGAAGTCTTTAGGTAAATAGTTGTAGGTGAGTGTTTGGAAAGAACTTTCAAAGCAAAAAGTACTTCAGAGTTGGTAAGTCTTGAACATTAATGAAGATACCAACCAAAACACCTCAAAGTTAGGAGGTTCTCTCTCTCTCTCTTTTTTTTTGTGTTTGTGTTTTTTGTTGTTGTTGGTTGTTGTCTGTTCTGGTTTGTTGTTGAGAATCCTTGTTAGTTTTTCTGTCTTGGGCTGAAACTTCACTGAGATGTTTTCCCAGTGCATAATTTAGATGGTATTTGTCTTACAAAAGCAACTGAAGTTATAGAAGAGGCAGCCAGAACCATTCTTATCTAAGTGACTCTCTCAAAGGCAATCATTACTTCTGAAATCAGAATTTCTGTGTGCAGAAGGTTGCTTTAAGTCAATATCTAAGAAAATTCCTACTTGATATTAAAATCATTAAAGTGTATTTTTAATTTTGGGGAGCAATTTAAAAATAATGCCTTGCTTAACATCTGTGTACTTCTCAGTCTTTTAGCCTTTGCAAGTGTATTAGGCTATCAGGAAAATCATTGGAAAACATATGGTATATCTTCCTAAATTAAAATAAGAACATAAGATGTTGGTCAATACTACTGTCAGTATTGACTGCAGAACTGTTTAATTTTCCAGACCTGACTAAGAAACACATTTTTATTGTCAGTTCATTGACTGTTCTAATGACTGATCCATACATCTGTAGGATGTGCTTTTGTTAAGAGCCTGAGATTGATTTACCTCCCAAAAAAACAACAAAGCCATTTTAAAATGAAGTCAGGAATACCATATGCAGATGAATTTATCACAGCAGGAACACTCAAATTTGTCACATTTTCAAGCAAACTATCTACCAAAAGAATAATCAGAGGGATGGAGCTCCTTGCCTATCAGGACAGGCTGGGAGGGTTGGAGGTGTTCAGTTTGGAGAAAAGAAGGCTCCAAGGAGACCTTGTTGTGGCCTTTGTGGCCTTTCAGTATCTGAAGGTGGCCTATAAGAAAGCTGGTGAGGGACTTTTTAGGGTAGTGCTAGGACTGGGGAGAACAGATCCAAGCTAGAGGAGGGTTGAGTTAGATTAGACATTAGGAAGTTCTTCACCATAAGGGTGGTGAAACACTGGGACAGGTTGTCCAAAGAGGTGGTGGAAGCCTCATCCCTGGAAATTTTTAAGACCAGACTGGATATGGCTCTGGGCAATCCAATCTACTGGAAAGTGTCCCTGCCTGTGGAAGAGGGGTTGGAAATAGGTGATCCTTGAGGTCACTTCCAACCCCCAATATTCTGTAATTCTGTTATTAGGAAAACCAAATTAACTCTCTACCCAATAAATACATTTGTGCTCAGTAAAGGAAGTATGCCAAAGATTCCCCAAGATTTTAATAATTTTATAAAAACTGTACAAGTTGTTGCTGAACATCTGCACCTACTTTAAGAATCTCCTCGTTATAGTCTTAAACTTCAGTAAAAGTTTCCTTCGTTGGCAGTAGCCAGTTTCATAAATGTGGGCAGATGCATTTGATTCAATCTATACAGCATCACTGAATAAATATTTAGAAAGGAACAGAGCAGTCACAACACTCAGAAGTTTTCCGAGTGCAAGATACAAATAAGTATTAGGGCTTTTAAAATGTCAAACCAGCTGTGGTTCCTCACACTGTCATTTTCTACTGCATTACATGGATTTCTTGTACAGTCAAGAGGAGGATTTCTCTACCTTCATTGTAATATACTAGGGGATTTTTCAGTACCTTTAGGATTTTTTTTTCTGTAGACAAAGGGAATATAGTTTGCAAACAGTTAAAGAGTTTGTGATCAAGACTTTAAATACATTATGAAACTAAAGGAGGAGATAATTGATTTTTTCTAATATATGAGATGTGATGCATGGAAGTACAAGTCTGTAAGTAATCACACAACCTGTTGACAATCTTTGCATGCACAAATGTTTCCTTGAATACAGGATTTATCTAGAGGAAAAAATCACTGATGTTTGTCTTTAGAGAATATAGAATCATAGAATCATAGAATGGTAAGGTTGGAAGGGACCTCAAGGATCATCTAGTTCCAACCCCCTGCCATAGCCAGGGACACCTCCCACTAGGAACAGGTCACTTAAGGCCTCATCCAATCTGGCCTTGAACACCTCCAGGGAGGGAGCAGCCACAACCTCCCTGGGCAACCTGTTCCACTGCCTCACCACCCTCACTGCAAAGAACTTCCTCCTAACATCCAGTCTAAATCTCCCCTCTGCCAGTTTAAACCCATTGCCCCTTGTCCTGTCATTGCAAGACCTTGTCAATAGTCCCTGCCCAGCCTTCCTGTATGCCCCCTTCAGATACTGGAAGGCTACAGTAAGATCTCCTTGAAGCCTTCTCTTCTTCAGGCTAAAGAGCCCCAACTCTCTCAGCCTGTTCTCATAGCAGAGCTGCTTCAGCCCTCATCATGCAAGTATAAAAGAGCAATGAAGCTGGTGAAGGCTTAGGAGAACAAGTCTTATGAGAGGCAGCTGAAGGAACTGGGACTGTTTAGTCAGGAGAAGGCTGAGGGGAAACTTCATTGCTCTCTACAAATACCTGTAAGGAGGTTGTAGTGAGGTGGGTGTTGGTCTCTTCTCCCTAGTATCAAGTGACAGAATGAGAGGAAATGACCTCAGGTTGCACCAAGGAATTTCAGACTAGATATTAGAAAAAATTTATTTACTGAAAGAGTAGTCAGGCATTGGAATAGGCTTCCCAGGGAGGCAGTGAAGTCACCATCCCGGGAGTGTTAAAAAAATGAGTAAATCTGGCACTTCGGGACGTGGTCTAGTGGTCACAGTGGTATTAATTTGACAGTCGGACTTGAATATCTTACAGGTCTTTTCCAACCTGAAACAATTCTGCAATTCTACTCTTTATCTGTTTCTATTAAAGTGGAAACAATTAAAAACCTTGGAAATCCAATTTGAAGGTTGTTTTTTTTTAATGACATATTAAAAATTGCCTACCATTCCTTTAGAAATTTTTTAATGCGTAATTACTCAGTTATGCCATTTGCAAATTTGCCTAAAACACCAGTTTGTTGCAGACCCATTTCTGCAGGTGCCTGGACTTTGAAACCATCAAGCAACCTACAGAAAGCATCCTGGTTTTCAACTTTGTCTAACCTTGCACAGTGCTTTTCACACCATTATCACATGCTGACTCTTCAGCATCTCTCAGACTTCCTGTTCAGAACAAAAGGATTGAATCACAGAATCCATTAGGTTAGAATGAATGTTTAAAGGTCATCTAGTCCAACCCCTGCTGCAGTAAGCAGGGACATCTCTGAGTGGAACAGGTTGCTCAAGAGCACCATCCCTTGAATGTCTATGGGGACCAGGCCTCCACCATCTCCTGTTCCAGTGTTCCCCCATCTTATAGTAAAGAACTTCTTCCTCAAGTCAAATTTAAATTTATCCTATTTAGGATTCCCAGGAGACTCAGGCATTCAGTTTAAGGGGTGTCTAGATTACACATTATTTAACTTCAATTCATAGCATGGCACCAGTTTCCAACAGAACAAATAATTTGTTATCTCTGTTGTCTCAATAGCCTCACTTGAAACCAGAAATTCCAGCCCTCAAGTGTTTTTTCCAGAGATTTCCAATGAAAGATAGTGGCAGATTCAGTTCCTAGTTTAATGGAACCGTAATTAGTCTATTCCTTTGCTGTTTAGGTTAGAAGGTGGTGAAAATATTCTTTCAAAAGGCTATTCGTTATCTGTATTTCCCTTCTTACAAACCTACTTTTACCTAGTTTATGGATTCAAAATGTTTCTTTTTTTTTTAAATTTAAAAATAAATGTTGTGACACAAGCCTGTTTTCATTCCGGTTTAGGTAAAGGCTGCATTTTCTGCACATACACTTATTACTAAGGAGCCTCTTCTATTTCCTTGACATTATTCGTTGTCATGCACTCTTAACACTACTCTCTCCCCTCTCCCAGGGTTTGAAAAGCTACCATGGTCATCATCTTCCAGCCTGATGGTCCAAGGAGCAACCCAGTACTAAAGCAAAATCTTTGGAATAAGGAGAAAATGTTTTTTTTCACTATTGAAATGAAGGAGAAAGGAGTAATGACCTTGTTTCTGTACAGTGGTGCTGCCTGAGAGGACAGACAAAAACAACAGAAGGAAATGGTCAGTGCAAGGAAATGTAAAAACTGTATTTAAAATGAGTAAGTTAGAAAAAATAAATTATGGACAAGGGTGTAATTTAAAGATCAGTTTTCTGATCCTGTAGTACAATGTATAAAATGAACAAATCCAACTATTTATGGGTCTCTATTTAAGCTTCCTGACATGATCCACACTGGCACTCTAGAGATTCTACAGCAGGAGGAACTATTCCTCTTGCCTGAACTGATTTGTACATGAAAAACACTGTCCAGAAAAGAATGCAGCAGCTGCAAGACACTTAGTGTGGTTTTCTTCTCTCTTCCCTATTTCTGTGTCCTGCCTGTGTGTATCTCTTGACATAGTAGGGATTTAATAAGCAGGTGCCACTTATCTGAAGACAGAGATAGCAAGGCAAATGGTATTTCAGCATTTTCCTATATAGATTAGTCACCCATTCACCAGAGAAATGTCCTTCTCTCCAAGGATCCTTCACATGGATCATGCAAAATAAACTATACTCTTCTGCAATTGTTTCAGAGACAAGCCTTTCTCTGACAAAGGTACAGACAACAGTAAAGGACTTGAGGTTGTTTTATTTTAACACCTAATACAATTCAGATTTAAAGGATTACTTGCACAAAAAAATAAACACATTTGGTATAAAAATTTATCATCACTTTAACACTTTTTTTCCCTCTTATGGCCTGCGCCTTCTCTGGAGCAGAAACATATAAAGACTAATGGCACAAGTTTGTTTTATTCTACAGCATTTTTGTTTTTACATACTCAAGTACCCTAGAGGACAACAGCCCGCTGTATACAAGAACCATTTTCTTCAGCCTGCTGAATTAAGTTTCATAAAGAACCAAAGCTATAAAGGCATTTTAAAAACCATTGTCTTTTTTTTCCCCTCAGAAGCACTGACTTTTTGCACCATTTATATACATAGTGTTACATAACAGCTCTTGAGTACAGTACATGCAGCAGAATATATCTGTTGAATATAAAACATACATTTAAAATCTTCAACATACTGGAATTTTTTGAAGATTGAGTAATTGTAGAATGCCCACTGCTTAGAGAAAATGGTTTGATAGTACAAATGTCTGCATATGCTGGCCACTGGAACAATCCAAGGCTCACTGTAATAGTATCTGCAGCACATCAATGTGCATTAAATAATTTACTTACAATATTAAAACACAACTAGCAAAATCAATAGTTCAAGATCTTATGACTGCTATGTTAACCCTTAAGTGTTTGCAAGGAAGTGTGATGGAGATTCTTCTCACTCCCAAGCCCTCTGTAAAACCTTTAGTACACAATTTGTTTTCCAGACAAATTTATTTGTGTCTGCTGCCTCTTCTCTTCATTGCAGCTGTACACTGTGGACAGTACCATTTCCCTTTTGGTGCTTCTGTCAGTCCAACACATCCGTAGTGGAACCACTCAATAGGGCACTATAAAAACAAAGGTGAAGAAAAGGGTTTATGATTTCACAGAATAATAGCAGTTGGAAGGGATCTCTGGGGATAATCTTGTCCAACCCCCATGATGGAGCAGGTTCACCTAGAGCAGGTTGCACAGGACAGATTATAGGCAGGTTTTGAATGACTCCAGAGATGGAGACTCCACTACCTCCCTGAGCAGCCTGCTCCTGTGCTCTACCACTCACAAAGTAAAGAACTTCTGATATTCAAGTTGACACCAGTTACCTCTGGTCCCAACACTGAAAAAAGATTAGGTTGGGTCTCACCACTGAAAAAAGATTAGGCTGGGTTGTTTTCTTTTTGAACACCCATCACAAATACAATTCTATGACAATGAAGCATGAGTAGAAAGCATAGCTTCTGCTTCTCACACAAAGACATAACATAAAAGAAGAGATAAGGATCTCAGTCCCTAACATACACCCAGCAGACTAAGGCAAGTGGTAAAAATTCCAGGAGTCACATACAAACTCATGTAACAGAGCCAGACAAGTATGTTGCGTTTTGAAATACTCCTTCTGACAACACCAAGTGGCACAACAGGAATCTTAGCACTCACTTCTGTTTCAATGCGTTATCTCAGGAAAGAAACAATTACATTCAACTGTTCTTTAAAAAGTTTTTAGTTCAAGGGGAATGCTGATCTTAGCAATGGTACAGGTAAAGATTCCTAGAAATAAAGGTAACTTTAAAGAAGTGTCAAACCTTCCTAGTAAAGGGTGAAGACTTCTAAAAGAACTTGAACTGTGGGGACAAATAAGAAGGGCCCTGAAGAAAGGCTCAGCTCATAAACGTATTATTCTAAAAATCCTCTATCTAGAAGGCAGATTAAAAGAAAAATAACTCATGCAAGCAATAGCTACATGCCCAAGCCTATAATGAAAATTTTGAACTTTGTTACTTACATCCTGGTTATCACAGCCTACCATTTCACCATAGGACACCTAGTAAATAAGAAAAAAAAAATTATTAATAACTACATTTCTAATTAGAAACAACCAATGTTCTAAAAGAGCTAATTTTCAAGTTTTTCCTTTGATGAGTTCTTCCATTAACAGCTTCAACAATATTTTAATGTCTCTTTTGTTACATGATCCAAAGAAGAAAATTAAACTGATTTTATAATTGGGAAAAAAAAAATAGAAAATTATATTTCAGGATGGATAAAAATGGGTTCAAAACCTAAACAAATCATATTTTGGCCTAAACGATGTTTTCAATATTATTTTAATGTCTGGCATTTCCCTTGCCTACATGACAATTTCAAGCACTTCACTGAAACAACAAATTACTTTCAAAAGAAGTACAAAATTCTATAAAAATGTAGAAAAAAAGACAACATTCTTTAAAGTGTTTAAAATAGGAACAAGTATTTTTAAATACAAGTTTCTTACATTGTCATTCAATCCCTCAAGTTTCAGGGTGGCTTTTACAAAAACTTAGGTTTTGTTTAATTTGGTGGGGGGGTTGGCTTTGGGATTTTTCTGGTGAGTTGTGGGATTTTTTTGTATTGCTTAGGGTTTTTTCGGTTTTGTTTCTTGTTTGGTTGAGTTTTTTTGCGATTTGTTCTATTTGGTTTAGGTTTTATATGGGGGTGGGTTTTTTTGGTAGAATATTTTGGCTCTTGTTTTCTTTGTTTTGGTGTTTTTAAAGTAAAGTAGGAGAAACTGAGGTAAGTTATGTCACTGGAAAAACTTGCTTGTTTTTAGCTTCAACAATGGAGCTCATTATTCCTATCATTAGTATGAAAATAAAAACAGATTTAATTTCCAATCACTGCAGAAAGAATGTCTTTAAACTAGCAACCATAGAAGGAAGTTCAGCTATAGCAAAATAGCAGCTCTAGCTGTATTTCAGGTTGGAGGACATTCTTACCTGATTACAAATGCAGTATCGTGGCTCATTTGGATCATAGGTCCAGTCAACCTGGCTATTAGAATCAGACTCTGGTATTACTGCTGTTTGCTGAGACAGTTCTTGTGCCAGTGCAGATGAAGAAGAACATGATGACAAAGATGAAGAAGAGGAAGATGATGATGACTGCTGACTTGAAGATTTGTTGTTGCTTCTGGGTGGGGGGGAAAGGAAAAAAAAAAAGTGTACCACAATTTAATTTTATGCCAAGTGAAGTGATCACAAAACAAGTACTTGGTTAACTCTGAAACACTGCAGAATGTAAACCCCAAAGCATCATTCCCTAATAGATTTCACTCAACAGTTGCAAGAACTGAAAAGGACACACACTGAATGCTCTTTGGAAAATGAGACAAGCCTTATCAGCTTGTAAGTGCAAGATATGCAATAGCATATCTCACCAATGGAATTTAATAGTTTTAGACAGTCCTTAAAGAATGTTTTTCTCCACCAAAAAAAAGTGGTGTAAAGTCTCCAGAAACACAATGTTACCAACAAAAGATGAATTTGTATATAAGTAATGTCATATGTCACATACAATAGATAACTGTGTTTTGAAGATGACTGATTCTATGTTAATCTCCACTCAAGCATCACCCACTCCACAGCAACAGTGCCAGAATACAAATTCTACACTTTTGCTTATATGTCAGGTCCAACACCCAAGATATCCATAGACAAAAAATGCTTCTAAGATAAAATCACTAACTGAACTGTGAACACACATATTTGTAGGAAGACAAAAACCAGCATCAGATTAAAAGAATGGGCATTTTGAGACACTTTCAAGTACAACTTGCGATCATTGTCAGTACGTGTTGCAATATTGCATTGAACGTGTTTATAAATTTAATTAGAAATAAAATGAATTCTGTTTCCTGTCCTAGACAGTCAGCCATCAGAAAGCTCTGTGATTATTTGTCAGGTGGCATGAAGCAAATCTCCAGATTGTTTCAAAACCATCTACAAACCAGTAACTCCCAGCGTTTGTTGTGAGACCAAATCTTCTCTCCAGAACACAGAAAAACAAGGGAAAAAGCTAGAGTGTGTCACAGACAAAGAAGCAAATCTAGACTTTTATATAAACCTTGGGAGTACAATTGCTTGAACAAAGTGTGAGAGGACAAAAGAAAGTCCCTGAAAAAAAAAAAAGGCCAGCAGGCAATAACTACCTTCTGCTTATCTCAAAGTATCAAACGGAAATTATTTCCAATATGGCTCATGACCTTTAAAAGAAAGCTTAGCTGTCTTAAAAGCTACAACTGCAGTCAACAAGTATGAAAACCTACTTGCTTTTTCTGCCACTTCGTGAGTCTGTGGTTGATGAACTTAAGGTCTGTGTTAATGTTGATGCTAGAGCTGATGATGAATATCCAGTTGAATCTCTGGATAATGAAAATTCTCTTCCAAGCTGAAAATCGTTATTCTTAAACGCTTCATAGCTGGCTTTTAGACTGGACGTTCGCCTTCCTTCCTTCATCTAAAAGGAATACTGTTACTATATCAGATTACACATGAGAGCTCTCACAGAAGACATATACCAGGCTGCTAATTGATAATTACTTGAACAGGTTCATTAGTTATCCTGTTAACAAACCAATGGTAAAGTGGCAAAAAGGTATAAGAACATCAAATCTAGAAAACAAGTTGTCCCTTTATGCAAGTTTTACAGGATGAAACTGTTAGCATATAAACAAAAATAATGAGAACTGAATCTGGAAGTGATCATGAAAACTCAGATTAAAAAAATAATAAAATCACTAGTCTTTCTTCTTAATCAATAGTGCATGGCAGAATGACAACAATGTTCTGACATTACCTGTGCTGTGGCTTGCACTGCTTGAGCTGCTGCCATGGTAATTGCACCGGCCCCAGATCCTGAAGATAATGAGCCCAGGTTATATGATGCCAATGGTTGAGAAGAGTTTGTATTGTATGCATTGTTTGAAGAGGATGATGAATTACTGTTTCGACACCCTTGATGAACAGAACACATTTATGAAATTCAAAACTAAATTCCTTTGCATTTTAAGAAGAGTTATATATGAAAACCAGTGAAAGAGTAGGAACGCCGTTTACGTATCAGAGCAGTCTGATCATTTGGAAAAAAAGTTTAAAAAGTCATTTGATACAGACAGTATTCACCTAAAAAAAAAAAAAAAAAAAAAAAAAAAAAAAAAAAAAAAAAAAAAAAAAGAAGAAGTTTGTTTCCCCCACCTATCCCTACGTTTAAGAAATCCTTTAAGAAAGACAGTCCCACTACCATATTCACCTATCAAAGAACTCCTGTCTCTAGACAAACCAAATTTCTCCTGAAATGATGCTGACTTCTCCAACTATGAAGATGACTTAGAATTTGACTGTTTCTGAAGTAAAAGTGTAACAATCTGTGCTGGTTTGAGGTTAATTAGAATATTTTAATAGAAAAAATTACACTATAGGCTGTGAAAGGAAAACATCATGATGTCTACTTCACTCATATACTTGCTAAGAAATTGTTTTGGAACAATAACCAAAACATTAGATAAGTCAGTCTCTGTCTGGCTCTTGCTGGAACAGCAGCTGCTGGGGCATCTAGCAGCTTCTGGTTCTTAGCTCCTCTGCCAATTAATCCTCACTAACCACTTTTCTTCTAACCACCCTGGTCGATCCTCCTAATTTTTCTTGCACGTAAGGCAAACCTTGGGGTAAGGTGCAGGGGTGGGGAGAAGGTGGAAGGGTGGTTGGGAGCCCCTCCTGGAGTCTCTGATTTCTGGGAGGGGAGTTGTGTTGCTGTATTACCTTTTACTTGTATATTTCTGTAAATATTCTGTATATAGTAGTGTATATATCTGCTTGTACATTGTGCTGAGCTGTAAATATAGCTTCATCATTTAATTTCCAGCCAGCTGAGTTCTAGTCTGGGTCATTTCACACAGTGTAGGGAGGCGGGGAACTCCCAAACCTTCACACAATCTTAATTCTAAAAACTGGAAAATCCTATTTTTAATGCGGTACAGATCTCTATGGTCACCTACACGCTGACACCTGCTCAAACATAACTCACTTCATTGCAATCTCATGTGAACTTTCTTCAAAATAAAAGTAAAATGGGTATGAGGTGGCCTACTTAGACATGATGAGGGGCTGTGACCACCCAAACATAAGGTAGTTTACCTACTACAGCCTCTCGAAATGTTTGATTTTTCAGAAAAGAAACTATGAAGCACCCTAATTTTGAAAATGGGCAGAAAATTGTAGAAATTGTTTTTTGCAAACTACTCAAAGATTTCTCAGCTCTTTTGAAACAGACAATACATGAAAGGATTTTCTTTTATTCTAGCTGAACGTAGTCAGATCAATCCTTAAAATTATCCCAAAGAACAAAAATTCTTTTTGCAAATCTTTGCATGAATTTCTTTTTCCCCAAATAATAATGTATTTATCTCTTATATTTCTGACTGAAGGAAATGGCATTCGTTATCTTCTCCTAAGGAGTGTAAATAAAAACAAATAGTCAACATGCAGCTGTTACATGACAACAAAGCTTATGTACTTCATGGATAACACAGATGAGTAAGAATGTCTGCAAATTCTCATGTTTCAAATGACTGAAAATCTCAGAGGAAAGAGTATGAGTCTCTGGCTTCTATGAGCCTCTTTTTCAATTAAAAAGTAATGATATATAAACCAATTAAGATTACCTGGTGTATTTTCTTTAGATGCATCTGAAGTCAGGGTAGATAAAAGAGCTTCAGATTTAAACTTCTTTTCAGGAACGTGATCTGTTGTACTGTGGTGAGAAGATGGATTGTGTTTCCTCTCTAAATGAAGCAAATGAAAGGAACTTAAATGTAAAAACTTTTCAGCTCAGAAGTCTAACTATAAACATAACAAAATAGCACTTTCGACTAATTCCTAAAAGCAAAGCCTTATTTTTTAATTCTTGCACTTATTTTGAACAGACATTATCATCATTTCACTACGCCTTTTTTTCTCTTCTCAGTGTCCGGAGAAGAAAAAAATCACTTCTAAATATTTTTTCCCCCAAATACTAGTAAAGAAAAAAAGAATGAGGAAACTTGAGAAGTGGACATGTTATTAAGTATCAAATACGTACTTTCTACCGGAGTGTGAGAATGGGCATGATGGTTATTCACAGGCTGTGATGGTGTATCCAGCTCTAGAGATCCTACAAGGAAGATAAAAAGCATAAGAAAATTTCAGAGTCATCATTGGCATGCTTTTGCCTTTCAGATACTAAACGAATCTTTGTAACATTAACCAAATGACTACGCAGTTGTATTTATTTTAATTGGAAGGATATTTGCTAGAGTTGAAACACTTCCTGTGAGAGCTAGTGAGAAGAACAGTTTTTAAATAAAAATAGGTGTCTACTGCTGTTGAAATTGAGAAGTTAAAAATCAAGGCTAATAAGAAGAGAACAACACCGCTCTTAACATATCACAAACAAGTTGCATACAACTCAAATGACGGCTGGACAATGCTGCACCCAAAGTAATGACTGTCTACGCCAGTAAGAATAGAGGATTTTAACAGGTGAAACTGTATTAACATTTTCATCTTGGCACACTGAGTCAAGACACACAAGCATTAGCAATGCTTTCAAGATGCTTTTCCTGTTGTGTGTTGGATCCTTAGATCATTATCCAGGTTTCCTTAATATTCAAAATATGCACAGAAACAACACTAAACAGGCTAAACAATCACAGCACAGGAGAGATTTTGATCATACATTTTCATTAGAACACTATAAAACAGTTTGTGCATCAATCTTAGGCAAAAAGACTTCGAAATACCAACTCAACATTTATACAGAAGACAATTCAAGAAAATAATTCATGTTAGTATTTTAAAATCTGTAGCTTCAACATTTCTTCATCTCTTTCTTTTGCAGTGCTTTCAAAAAGTACATGAGTGCATCACAAAAGTTTAAATAAATTTTTTCTAGAAGAGGTTTAAAGGAGGTATTTCATCTGGGCTGACACTAATCAGGTTATGAACCAGTCCAAAGATCGCCCTCTGGTGGAACCTCAACAAGGTCTATTTACTCTGAAAGCAAAAAATACTAACAGGCCTCTATACTTCACACTTTAATAAAAAAAAACAACCAACCCATCAACAAAAAGAAACTTAAGGGTGCCGCATGCAATCAAGTCCATTTCTACTTCGAGTTCTTTAAATTCTAGCTGCCTACATCACCAAACATCCTTCTCTGTAGTTGCTAGTTCATTAAAAATACCTACTTAGCAGTTTTCTGTTACTCAGCCTGTTACTTTTAATAGCAATTACAAATAAATATCCAAACTCTCCAAGCTTTTGTGACAAAGGCACACAAAGTTCAAAGGAAGAATATTTATTCCCAATGTCAAGTGAGATTACTTTTCACTGTCCTTGGGTGCAGAACAGTCACTGCCTCTTAACTCTACAATCAGAATAGTTAAATTAATTTTGAAATTTATCTTAATCACAATTTAACTTGCTGTCTGAATGACGATATATACTGAAAGGCCAGATTCTTCTATACTAAGCTCACATTCTATATTCAATCATTTCTGTCTTTGCTAAGCATGCAGGTTTCTTACCTAAGATACTCCTCCCACACCACCCCACTGCAAAACAACCCACTCTCTCCCCTTTAAAAACCAGAAAGCCAGCAAATACCTAACTCCGCAGGACATTCCATACCTGTAACTAAAGTACTCTCCTTAATTTGGTGGCAATCATTGCAACTAAGGAATAACACTTCCCAGTGGATAGGTGGCAAGCTCACGCTGAAGTACTTGTTTGAATGTGTAGTCATTAAAAACAGGTATAAAGAATTCTGTACCTTTCTGTAGCAATTTACAAGTGTAACAGTTCTGCAGAAAAAGTTGTTCTAATTACTCAGCCATATTTTGACTTCGCTGGTTAAAATTGAGGTTAAAACTAAAATTTGAGAATCACAGAATCATTAAGGTTGGAAAAGACCTCCTAAGATCATCAGACTTAACCTTCCACTCTCATTTTGTTGTTATGTATTTTGTAAAAACACTTTTTATTATCTCTTACAATAGTGGCCTTATTGAGTTTCAGCTGGGATTTTCTTTCTGCATGATCTAACTAAATCCCTGTACTCTTGAGTAGCCTGCCCCTTATTCCAAAGGTGTTAAACTCTCCTCTTTTTTCTTAAGTCCCAGCAAAAGCTTCCTGCTCAGCAAGGCCAGCCATTTTCCCCACCAGTTCATCTTACGACACATGGGGACAGTCTGCTCCTGTGCCTCTAAGAGACCCTTTCTGAAAAATGTCCAGCCTTCCTGGACCCCCTTGCCCTTCAGGACTGTCTCCCAAGGGACTCTCTCAACCAGTGATGCAAACAGGTCAAAGTCCACCCTCCAGAAGTCCATGGTAGGGTTTTTACTGACCCCTCTCCTTACTTTACCATGAACACTATTGTTTCATGTTTGCTAAGCCCAAGACAGCCTCTGAACTCCACGTTACCTACCAGTCCTTCTCTGTTAGTAAACAGCAGGTCTAGCAGGGCACCCTTCCTGGTAGGTCCACTTACCAGCTGAAACAGGAAACTTTTTTCCACACTCCAGGAACCTCCTGGACTGTTTCCTCTCTGCTGTGCCGTTCATAATTAAGTGGTGAAAACTATGTGGCTTAAAACAGAGTTTTGGAACAACTGGAAATACTCTAAGCCATTAACAAGTGCATGGTATTTAATTTTGCAAATGGACAGAATGTCTGTCACATTCTTAAAGAAAATCAGTCATACTTACGTCTCTCTAGTATTTCTGTAATTCCAGCATTATCTGCTTCAAGTTCCATTTTAAATTTAGCGAGTTCCTGGTCCAATTTTCTCAAATGCCGGTCTACCTACAGTTTTGGAGGCAAAACAACAATAAATAGCATCCATTCTGGAACATGAATATCTACATCTTTAATCTCAGGTTTGCTATGTATTTCCCTTCCAGCAATTCTGACAGGTAGCACAAAGTACATATAAAAACACACAGAAGCATTGCCAGTCACCTACATTCTCCTAACTCAGCAGAGATACCAAAGAAAAAACCAAACTAGCACTGCTGTTTCTCAACTGTGTAGTCAAACACAGGCTACAATAAGACTGCATGATGGCTTGGCAGCTAGAAGCCCCGCTCTTACTGTAGGCAATGTTTCAAGGCTTCTTTTGAGATAAAAAAAAGATGAAGAGGAGAGATCCTGGGGGTGTTGTGGGTATAGATGTATAAAGGGTAAGAGAAGAAACGGTACTTGACATGTGCTTTAAAAGAGGTTGGGTTGCACTGGGGAAATTGAAAGTTTAACGAATTGCAAATTGTATGCTACTATACACAACAGTAAACTTGAGTAAAAGAGTCTCTAGACAGAAAGCACAGATTCCTCTGCATTTATGTAAACTATGACAAGCTCTTGGGTACTAAATATTGCAAAACCAAAAAAATTTAAAAAATTAAAATCTGAACTTAGTATTATGGCAAAAAATGCTACATTCCAAATGCTTTCTTCACTTGCAGTCACACAGCAGAATGCATCCATCTTTTTTACCCATTGGCTAACTTCTGGTTAGCCGACCTGAACCTAAAGTGGGCAAGAAATATTTGTTTCATGTCTCTGATATTTTAGTGCAATCTGACTTGCGGGTTCTCTGCTCCGGAAACGTGTAATAAGTATATTTTAAAACTCAAATCTGCATGCTGTAAGGAGAAGTAACTTGCTTTTGGTCTCTTTTCAGAGAAATAAGTAAAACAAGATCAACATGCATGAAAAACCTTATCATGATCCCTAAAATTATTTCTGCACAATTTGTATTTAAAAGACACATACTAACCAAAGTAACAAAATTCCTTAACAAAACATCAAATGTTTCTTTCATGTACCTCACTAGGTAAGGCATGTGCTTACAGATGCTGAAACTGTGCAGATAGCACAGTTGTAACAGTTAATCAAAACCTGTGCAACTCAGGGCACAGGTTTTGGGAATTCACTACAAACCTTCTGTCCACTTACCAAATCATATATTTGATTAGCCAGTTGCACTTTTTCATCTGCATCCTCCAAAGCCTTATAATAATCCTGTCATAGAGATAATTTTTATTAAATTAGAAAAGTAACTGAGTTCACTTCAATTATTTTAAGTCATTGTTATCCATCACAAAATCTAAGCTAAAAGGACAAATCCAAGTCAGTTTTCATAAAGACTGTGAAACTTTATTGTAAACAACTGACTATATTTTAGATGAGGGATACAATATATATTACTGTTTGTGCCTTAGTAAAGGCCTTGGCAAAGATGTGGAGATTCCCTCCTACAGTGACACTTAGATTTCTGCAAAACATCCTACAAGCAGAAATTTACTATATATTTACACAATGTTAGGTTATAGACACAAAAATGAGACACTTTGTATAGATCTTTAGGATCACTGCATATACTACTGGCCTTCATAATAATGCAGTACTGGGAGGGAGGGGTGTTCCAGCACTGAAGATATTATGATGTAGTTTATAGTATAACTTATTTTAAGACACATTTATATAACCCATATGGGCATTATAATTTCACTAAAGTGATCCAATTGTAAAGTCTCCTTTAACTAACAAAAAACACATTAAAACCTTTAAAAATAATAATAACCTTTCTAAATAAATTATGTTTACATCACTTTTTACTCTAAGCAGGTTTCAGTGCCTCTGTATTCACAATTTCCACTGAAGAGAGTCTTGCTTAGGCAAATACTACTTGAAATTTTGGTCTAACTGAAGTTAAAAGCAAATTTTTCACTTCCTCTAGCAAAGTTAGAGCTTTAACTTTTTCTCATTTAAAACACAGAAATCTATCTGTATTAAGAAATAAAACCCCTTGGCTAAATAAGGGAATGAAGTAGCAAATGTAGGAGAGAGACTACAATGGAGTTTCTTCTGACAAAATGATGGACTATGTTGATAACAATACCACCACTGATGCTTGAGTGCTGAAGAATAAAACAGTACACATCCATCTTCTATTCTTTCCTACCTAAAGTTACATATACCATATGTATGACACGGACAAGGACGGGGACAGAACCACAGGGAATGCACAAGCTAAGCTTGAAAAACATTCTCTTAAAGAAAACCAGTGAAGTTACACACCTTCACATTATGCAAGGAGGAAAAAAAAAAGTCTGAGCTGAAAATTTAGTACCTGGTTTCCTCACCATTTCATGATAACAATGTTTAAAATGTCAGCAAATGCTGGGTAAAAGTTGAGAGAAATGCTTGATCAAAGAAACCTTTCAGTCATTTTTCTCCTTATGGGTAGCTCTCTCCATCTCTGTGAAAGCCCAGGGGAAGTCACAGTTCTGAACATGTAAGTCTCCATCAATCATAAGCTATTTTTTCTGAAGGTTATCTTCATTTGCAAGAGAAAAATGTGACCCATTCCTGTGACATCCTTACTTTTTTGATTGATGTCATCTGTTCTTCCCTCCATTCAGGTTTGTTTTTCTTTGCGTTCATAAAAAATTCATTTACCCTCTGCTCAAGCTGATCCATTGCATCTGTAGCACAGGAAAAGATTAAGATAAATGTTATCTTCTCATGTATGAGAAGATGTATTATGATATAAGGTGCTTGGGTTTTTTGTGTTTTGTTTTTTTCTTAAACAATGTTGACAGGACTGAGGTGCAAACTATTACAGAGGAAAGAAAATGAAAAAAACAAGTCAACCAAGTGAGACTGGACAGAGAAGGGAAATACTTACCTTCATTTCCAAGAAGAAGAATTGCATTCTGGTTGCATCAAGGTTCTTGTGCTCTCCAGCACGGGACAGGCATGACTCCAAGTTCTAAAGGATTTTTATCCCTAAGAGCAGTGGTAGTGACTTAAAGCATGGACCCAAACGCCTCACCCAGGGCTCTAGACTGCTGACTTTGGAACATCCTAGCCAGTTACAAACTGAGCAGGGAACAAAATGTTCTAAGAGAAACAGCCAAACACAAAACCAAATAATTGGAAAAATTAGTGCCTCAAAAAGACAGAACAACTGAGGAGTAAAGTCACTGCCTTTAAGTCAATGCCATCTCCACTGTACACTGGGAAGAAAGAGAACTCTCTGATTCTGTGAAGAGTGAAGGTAAATTGAAAACACTGGAAGCTATATTTAGCACCCCCACAAGCTAGCACTAAGGGTTAAATACACTGGTGAAATACTATGTGGACAGGATTCTCACTTACATAAAGTTGAAAAATATCTTAAAGGAAAAAAAAATAATGCCACCAACTCTCTGACATTAACTACCGTAAGAAAGGAAAATGTCAATGTGTTAGCTGTTTTGTTATTTATTGAGACAGGAACAGGGATTGCCTCCCCTTTCCCTCATCTTAAAAAAAAAAAAAAATGCTGAGTATACAAGTTCAACAGCTGGACAGCTGTGCATGCAACAGCTTGCATATTTCCAGAAGAATGCAGCTGCCTCACTCAGACTGGATTTGACAGTTTTGCTAGTCTCAGCATAGATGACAGTACTGAAAATTTGCACCCTTGGCAATTACGTCCAGGTAACAGTTTCAAATTAAATGTGACAATGCACCAACTACCTATAGACTTCAGGTTCTGGATTGTAAACACTTCAGACGTGTTCCAGAAACCATCACTAAAACTGGATCACATGATAGGAGCCACCTCTTAACAGAAAAAAAGTTAATTAACCAGTTAAAAGAACCCCATGAATCCCCAAGTATGACTAACTCTTCAAATCCAATGGATCCCAAAGGTTTTCTCACTGAAAAATCATAACTGCAACTAACTATTCACATAACCAAAAATCATTCATATCACATGATCAAAAACATTCATTGATTTTCCCTATGCTGGGGACATCCAGCACCAGTACAAACAGAAACCTTATCACGATTTACAGTAGTTACAACTGTTTTATTACTTCTTCCAACAGCAAACAGGAGCATCTGCCCCCATCAGAAGTCCATGTGGTTCAAACAGAACAGAATACTCAGTCAACACTGATTCTAAAACATAGCGCAATTATCACTGAATTGCAACTTTTGTACGATCAAAATGTTTTCAAGTACTTTAGAAACCCTGAATCTTCACAGCGAGTTGCCATGTCACAGCATGAGAATAACCTCCAGGTCTGCATGTCGTATTCAGCAGGCAGTCTAGCAACTAACGCGAAAAAGATGCTTGTCTAAAAATTTTGTAAATGTCTTTGGCTTCTTTCTCACTCATTGTGCAAGAACTACAGAAGTACCAAGGTTTAGGAGAATTTTTCTCTGGGGCTAAGGTTGGTCTTAGTATACAATATTCAGTGTTATTTGCTACTTCCAGTAACACAATACAGACTGTTGTTTGTCACTTCCAGTTAAAGAGGAGGATATGACACTACTTGTAAGCTTGGCAGTGCCAGTTGGCCCAGTTCTGAAACATACTTGAAAAACTGCTAGCTTCTTTGCCTTCCTACTTAATAGAAGTCAAATTTGTCAGTTTAATCATAACTACTTAAGTCAGTTTGCTGTTGATTCCCTCTTCTGGTGCTCCCTAGTGATAGTTATTTCAGAGGAATTATCTCCTATAAGGCGCCACTCCTTTGTTCCAACAACTTTTAAGCACTGAAACTCAAAGACAGCACTTAAGCTGTAGTACACACACAAAAATCTTAGTTAATTCAATGAATGCAAATAAAAACTGTTAAACAGACCTCTTGGGTCCAACCAAGTAAACATCCAAGGAAAAGTCTGAGATGGCACTTCAAAATATTACAGGTTAACTATTCTCTCAAGAACTGTGCTCCCAACGCAGGGCTGTATTTTGCATTCCTGTACACCATCCACTTGCTATTTCAACTCTTGTTCTTCCTCTCATTCTTCTTTACAATAATCCAACCCTTCTATATTCCTCTCAACTTTTGTGCAATAGTAGTGTTATTGACAGATACCTTTGCATCACTATTGAAGTGTTACCACTGAACACACAATTAGCTGGATGTTACGGGACATCTAAGTCCCTGATGAAACTAAGTTAGAAAAGATGAAAAGGCAACACATCCTGAAAACAGCATCAGGCAGCATGTTGCATCAGAATATAAGCAGAGATACACAAAGCGACCTATAAATAAACCTAAAGCAGAACGTGTATTTGATTACTTGTCAGCTAGGGCACGAGAGGCTATGCGAAAAGTGCCTTCACAGACCCTGTTACGCGAGGAGCTGGCTGCGAAGTTCCAGAGACAGCACCCTGTTACCTGCTGAAGGAGTGGGACGTAACTCACGTTCCAAACCACCATCATTGCTCTTAGGGATCAAAAATCTAAAGACTTCAGGACGTGCCACCCAAAACGCCCTTGGGAGCAGCACAAGGCCAGGAGCGAAACTCCTTTAAGAACCTACTCATGCAGAGTCTACTGCCAGCCACGCTTAAGGCCCGAGGCGTGTCCGCGGCGGGCGGGCGATTCGCAAGGGCAGCGGCTCAGCGCCGCTAGCTGACAACGCAACAGGCAAGCGCGCCCCGCCCCTTGCTGCGTCCCGGCGGTTCCCCGTGCGGCGCAGGGTCTCCGCAGCGCCGCCTCCCGCAGCCGCACCAGCTCCCGCCGTCCGCACCGCTGCCCCGCAGGAGACGACGCCAGGCACCCGCTGCAGAACAGACGCGCCCCAACCCTACGGCGCGACCCAGCCCGCACCAGAGCGGCGTTGCCGAAGAGCCGGGGCGTAGGGTGGGGAAGGGTTGCGAACGCCGTGGGGCCGGCGGCGGGGAGCGAAGCAGAGCTGCCCACACAGGTCGGAGAGCCTCGGTGACGGCGCCGCTTGGCCCCTTCCTTCTCTCTGCCTTCCCCTCCCCACTCTCCACACAGCGGGCAGGCAGACCACCTGCGGCTAGGCACGGCGGTGGAGTCGATGCCCGCAGCCGCCCCCAGCTGGCGGGGTGGGGCGAGACGGGCGGGCNGAAGCTGCTCGATCACTGCGGGCACACAGAGGGGCGGGGGAGCGGGGGAAGAAGGGAGGGAGGGAGGAAGTCAGCCACTCGCCGCCGTGGGGGAGGGGGGGCGCCGCCTCTTCGCCGCGGCTCCCCCGAGCTCCCCTCCACCGGCCGTGCCCGGCCGCCCGGCACCCCCGTCCCGCACACACTCACTCTCCAGATAGTCCTCCAGATACAGCATGGCGGCGGCCGGGCCAGCGCCAAGGGGCTTCTCGCTAACGGGGACTCGTCCCTTCCAATATGGCGCCGCCGCCAACAACACCAGCAGCTCGACTCAGCGAAAACAACATTGGCGGCTGACGGCGCTCGCTCCGGCCGCACCGCAATTGGCTGGCTGTGTCGCTGACGCAGCTCGCGCCTAGCGCTCTCCTTCCCAGCTTCACGGGAAATGTAGTCTGCGGGCGAGGTGGGGGCGGGAAACTACGTGTCCCGCGATGCACTGCGGCGGTTGTGAGGTCATACCGCGGCCGAGGCGCTGGTAGGCCGTCTGACAGGCTCTGCCCAGCCGCGCTCCTCCTATCCCACCCTTTGTTTCGACCAGTCTGGCGGCTTGTAGGCTGCTGGCGTTGTAGATTCGCAGGGTTTTTTTCCGGGAGCTCGCGGTAAGCTCCCCGCTTTGCGAGATGAGGTACGGGCGTGCGGCCTTCCGGAGGGACCTCAGGGCCGGAGCACCGTGCCGAAAGTCTGGCGAAAGGGAAACTCCGCAGCTTTTAATCAGACATTGTGCTTCTGTTTGTTTCTCTGTTTTTTAAATACGTGCAAGTGGTAATAGTGCATAAAAAGCGTAAGAAATGACAAAACTAATGAAATAATGTAGTGCCTTCTCTTGAGTGACCAAAGGTTTTCGGAGAGACCTGCTTTGTTCAGCATAAATCGGGGTTACCACGGGTAGTAACAACCTTGCAGGCGGAGCCTATAAAGTTCTGTGGGCTTCGGAACTGCTAGTAAGAGTAGGGAAAAGTAATTAGATAATAGTGATAGCAATCTAGTTGCAATACTTTCTGTTGCATTTGGAAGCGTTCAGGGCTGAAGGTTTTTTTTATGCAGCTTCAATCCATCAAAAACTTAGTTTTGTCACTGTTCTATCACTATCTAATTTTACTGGTCTAATCGTGGACTTAAGCTTTTAAAAACCAGTTTTTTGACTGAAGGGAAGGAATTTTCATGCTGTTGGGTGTAGGTACAGAAGTGTAAGAATTGTGGTAACATAACGGACTGCCTTTTGGCCATGCTTTTTATCTTAAGTCCAGCAGTTGACATAACATCAGCACAGCCATGTCCCAGAGTGACTTAGACTTTTTGTATGCTGGTCTGTGCCATGTGGATCCAAGCAATGCAAGGGAAGTATATGTTTAAAGCCAAGTCTGAGTGAAAATCTGCACTGGATGTTTTTGCATATCCAGACCAATGGAGAACAGTGTGGTTTTTTTTCTCATGTTTTAAGTTCACATATTCTGAGTAGTTAAATAAAGAATGACTGAGTTTTGGGAAGTGAAGCATAAGTTCTTCGTGCAGCCTTCATGAAGGCTGATGTTAGCTATGTCTTGGGTACATAGCTACAGTATTGGGGGTTTTGTTATTCTAGTGCCATTGCAGATGGAGAAAAGTTTAACAGTAACTTAAAATTTCACAAAGAGTGCTGTGCCTGTGTGGTCACTTTCCATACTCACTCCATCATTAGTTATGTAGTGCCAAAACAGAAATACCAGTTCTTACATACTATTGAACAGGTTTTTAGATGGTCATTAAGCTCAGTAAGCCTTAGCTGAAAGAATCTGTAAATTATTGCTCATAGAGATCACTCTTTAATGTACAAATTCTGACACACTGGTGTAGGAATGACAATATTTCTTAAGTTTTCTGTGACAAATTTCTTTGCCCAGATTTGTTATGAACACAAGATTGACCATTCCCAGGAAGATAAATGCCTTCACTTGAAGTGAAGGGGTTTGATGCAGCAAGATAATTTAGTCCATGCAAAAAGCACAGAAAAATAATGATGTGACATATTAGGAGAAGAGCTATGTAAATTTAGTGAAATCTGAACTGATGGGGTCAGTTTCTTTTATGCCTGTTCATGGGTTTGATGCTTATGAAAGAAAACTTATATACATGTTTGGAAGTACATTTCATGCAGCAGAAATTTAAGAGACCATTATTGTGCACAAATACTGTACAAAGTCTCTACTACAACTGGCACACAGTCATAGAGGAAGTTCTTACCTTTTCCTTTATGACCAAAATTTTAGGACAACCAGGACACCGAGACCTTGTGACTTTTATGCTCCAATTTTTATGCCTGAGTTTGCCACATTCTCATCTTTGCAAGGCTGGAAATAGCCAGCAAGATGTAGTTTCTGCGTATTGTGGAGCGTGGATCAAGCAAACCAAGAAGCACAGTGCTTGAGGCTATGTCTCTTATCATTCCCTTTTGTAACATATGTGCTGTCTACATTACTGGAAAGGGAAAATGAAACTCAGGCATGCTAACAGAATGACAGAGACAAAATACTAGTGAGGCTGACTACTGCCTTCAAGATCTGAGTTCTTTATGTTTCATGGTTTACTGGATCTTGAGAGGAACCTGCTTCAAAAATTGTTCATTGCATTACTTACAGCAGGGGGATGAGAGAGGTTTATGTAGTAGAATACAAGCAAAAAAACAGTTTAGCTTTGTTTAGTATCTATTGAAAAGCAAACAGAAATTTACCTACCTGTAGTCTTTAGTTTTTTGGTGTGGGTTTTGTTTGGGATTTTTTTTCAGACAAGTGGAGAAACTCCTGTTTTTCATTCTGCCAATGTTAATTCCTGTTGTATAGTCACAGTCACACTGTCTTACCAAGACTTACTGATGGAACTGAGGTTAAACTGACGTGTAAGGAGTGATTATCCACTAGGGCCATAAAAAAGAAACTGTTTTTACAATGGAAAGCTTCCTGTTGTGCATAAATGTAAATAACTAACTCTATTGATTAACACAACTTTTAGAACAGCTTCTGATAAGGAAATGTGGATTAATGCCAGTGCTTATTTGGATGCAAACACAGGGATGCAAACACAGTTAAAAAGAACTGTGAACTTAAGGTAAAAAGAAATTCAGTTTTGTGAATTAACAATTGGCATTGTGCAGCAGCAGAACTGCTTAGCACAGAGAAAGGAAGGAAGGCCACAGAAGCTGCTGTTTTCTCCTGTCACTAAAACTTATATTCATGGCGTTTCTCCAGCAAATATTTTACGTAAATCATGTATCATCACTTGTGACAGAACCATGGAATAAATGAATATTACATGGCATAATGGATTATTAAAGATAATTGCTTGCATAAGTTTCATTAGTTTTCAACTGACAGGGAAAAAAAAGCATGGATTTATGTTCTGATACACAGTTCTCAGGTGAGGTTAAGACTTCTAAATCATCACACTGTCTTCTGTCCTTACCTATTCCAGATCTCTGTCATGGATTTTTTTTATTTCTTTTATCCCTTCTCATGTGTAGGTTTGTTTTGACACATCTCTTAACTCCATCTTCTTTATCTCTCTATTATACCTGCTATTAATCCATTCGTCTTTCCCATTACTTGTTCCTTCCAGATCCATTCTCTCTTCTAAGCAGATAAAGAGAGGTTATGCTTCCACTTCCACTCTGCTCTGGTGAGACTTCACCTGGAGTACTGTGTCCAGCTCTGAGGCTCCCAACACAAAAAGGGCATGGACCTGATGGAGCAGGTCCAGGGGAGGGCCACAAAGATGGTCAGAGGGGCTGGAGCACCTCTCCTGTGAGGACAGGCTGAGACAGGTGGGGCTGTTCAGCCTGGAAAAATAGAAGGCTCTGGAGAGACCTTACAGCAGATTTCCAGTACCTGTAGAGGGCCTACAAGAAAGTTGGAGAGGGACTGTTTAGAAGGGAAAGTAACAGTAGGCCAAGGAGCAATGGATTTAAACTAGATATGAGTAAATTTAGATAGGACGTTAGGAAGAAGTTCTTTACCATACAGTAGTGGAATACTGAAACAGGTTTCCCAGGGAAGTGGTGGAGGCTCCATCCCTGGAGACATTCAAGGTGAAGCTTGGTGGGGCTCTGAGCAGCCTGACCAAGTTGAGGATATCCTGGCTTACTGCAAGGGGCTTGGACTAGATGATCTTTAAAGATGCCTTCCAAGTCAATGCATTTGAAGATTCTGATTTCAGGGACTTCCTGTACCCATTGAGGACAGTTACTATTGCACAGTTTCTTCAGTACTCTTGAGTTTTAAACTCTGATCTTATCTAGTGTTTCCAAACCTTGTGTTTTGTTTGTTTGTTTTATAAGGACAGGTTTCTAATACCTTGATTTGAATAAATCAGAGCTGACCCAGATAGCCCCTCCACAGACTGATGTGCCAGGTCTCAGTGACTTCTGATAGCTTCCTGTGTTTCATTTTCTTATAAGGAAGCCTCACTGCTTCTTGCACACAAAGACTGCTGACGCAGGGACTGCATACAGCAAACCCGATCTGAGGGCTATCCTGCATTCACAGAAGAACTTAAAGACACCGTGACAGCTAAGCTGTACTAGACAGCAGTGCAACAGAGCCTACACGTAACTACAAGCCTGAGTAACTCTCAGACTACTAGAAATGAGCATTTTCATTTTCTTTGGCACCTGCCGCTGCTGCACTACAGCAGTGCTGTCTGGCGGGCCAGAATCCATTCACCACGGTGCACTGCTATGAGCACGTGTTGTACATTGCAGCATTCCTAGCAGTTTCATCTGCCAACGTCAGCATCAAGCCTGCTGGTCTCCTCACAGGCTTTCAACTATTTATTATAATTCCTCCTCATTTCCTGTTTGTTGCCTGCTATTCTTCTGCTGTTGCTGCTGTTTTTCCTAGTCCTCACTGTCTCACAGTCCAGCTGTCACTCCCAGCTGCCATGGACCCCAGCATCTCCCATATTCCACCTCTTGTGCTGTTGCAGGGGCATCGCCTGCAGCTTCACTCTCCCTCTGCAGGAAATAACTATCATTCCTTCTGTACTACACACCATGGCTATTGGAGGACATTAGTTAAGTAACTAAATTATCTTGAGACTGAGCACCGTGTAAGGGTTACAGCATGATTGTATTTGTTCTGGGCAATCAACTTTATGTAATGGGAAACTTCATCCAAAGCCAGATTCTAGGAAAACACTGGGCAAGACTATCAAATACATAATGTTACCCTTGTCTAGTGCAGCACTATGCAGAAACTTCACACTTCCATGCAATGATCCTCAAAAGAGGAAAACCTACCCCAGAAGTATTGTGGCTGGATGGTAATCTGAGAAATCACTTTCGTTTTCTATTTACCACACACTCTTTCAAATTTTGAGATTCACATTCCTATTTCTTGAAAAAAATCCAAGATTCCATATAATTAGTTTGCTTTAACAGTCAACAGGAAAATGGAACTGCCATTTACACTGCAGCTTGACTTTGTGTACAGACTCAGGCAATTACATCTTCATCTTTTAGTTAATTTTATCTCCTACAGACTCAGATTTACTTGAGGAATTCAGTTATTTCCTGAAAGTCTGCAGGATATGAGCAATTGCTGTTTATATATTAATCACTGAACTGTTTTATCCTGACTTCCTAAGGAAATAAAGCTTATATGAGTAACCCATATGATTGTGTACAGTTTTATCTGTCCTTCCACTCCTCCCTTTCTCTGTTGAATTGACTAATTTCATCCTATCTGAAAGAAAAGTTATTTGAGAAATGCATACTGTACTCCTTAAACTCTGTGTCATCCTTAGTAGTTTTGGAGCGTTTTTTCTTCCTTTCACTGAGGAAAAGGTGAACCTCCCACTTAGTAGACTCAAGAAAATCTATATGAGTGCATTGAGTTCCCCAGCCATGTAGAAAGCTTCAGTTAGTGAACGTGCCTTGTTAAGCACTATTGTAAGCCACAAAATGCCCAAGGAACCAGCTGAAGCAGTTCTGCTGCTCACAAACTTTCTGATTTTTTTCCACTTGATTTTTTTAAAATACTGAATGCTGTATCACATGGCATGCATGGGAATAACATTTGAAAGTAATTATTTGAGTGATTATTAAAACACAGTGAAAATTTAAGTGCCTTCAGCTGATTAGTTCTAGTGAAAGATTGTTTTGCCTTTTTATAATTACCAGATTCACAATACTTATTTCCTGCCCCCATCCCCCACCCCTGCCGAGGTCAGCACATTCTTTGGGTGGAAGAGGTCCCAATCTGTTAACTTTCTACCTGAAAATGCTATAAATGACTGGTGTGCCATCAGTGGCACAGAGGAATGTGGGATGTGACAGCATTCTCTCCCTTGTGTTGTTCAGAAGATGTGCACCCTCAAAGTTAAGGTCTGCAGATGGAGCAGATAAAAAAGGGATAAAAAAGCTGTAAGATAGGAGATGACGATGCAGTTGTATTACCCTCCATCCAAATTCATGCCCTTGTAGCCTTCTTTGTCCCTGGAGCAAGTTCAAATAAGTTGAAAACAACAGCAGGGGAAGGAAATAATGTGAGAAATTTGCCAAAATGCTGACATTATGATTGATTGAAATAGCACAGCTGCCATGGGAGAGGATTCAGACTTTGAGGGCAAGCATGAATCTTCACTGCTCCTGGGTATACGCTCTCAGATACTTGGCCTTAGTGAGAAGTCTTTTCCAACTGAGACAATTCTATATGTGAAGATGACCCAGAAATCTCCTTTTCGTTCATGATCACTAAAGCAAGAACTGTGCAGAGATTAGGACACCCAGAAAACTGGAGTTCACACACAGAGGAGTTGCAGCAGAGGACATACCTGTATGACAGAATGAAAACACTGTAACTTCATGTCAGTGGCATGAAGATGTGCTGGAGTATAGCATAAGACACAGGTCTACACCTATTTGCTGCTATAATGTCTGGCACGGCTTGGGGGAAAGAATAAAGAACCTGACTTTCTTGAAATTCCATTATTAGATATATTCAAGGTGGTATGAACATCGTAGCTGTGATGCTCTGAAGATATAACAAGCAATCTCTCTGGAGAAGATAATTTGCATGATAATTATTAGAGATGTATACAATTGATGAAAATACAGACCATTTGGAGACTATATAAGGTCTTTTCCAGCTCTCCTATTGGCTTTTTTTTTTTTTGTTCAGTATTTTTTACTTCTATAAATACTTCTAAACATACCTGTTTTATACATCCTTGGTGAAATTTGCATCACAATTGAAATATATATCTGCTTAGCTTACAAATGCACTGATATTATTTCCTACTGACTGTAATCAGCTTACTTTAAGGCTATTATTGTTTATCATTTTTGTTCTGAAATGCAAATTCATGGTCCCACACGTGGTGAGCTGTGTCATGTTAGTTACTGCAGAAATACAGAAAAGACAGACACAGGCTAAGTTAATACCTAATTCATTTCTCATCTTATGCAGTGGTGGAGTAACCTTACTGTATTTTTAGATTGCTTTTAAAGGTTTGCAAATCAGCACATGGCATAATGATGTAACAAATCACCTAATGTTTGCATAAATGCAATAATCCTTAATGTAAGCATGGTCAAGGTTATTTGACGTTGCATTGCTAAACCAGAAGAGGCAGTAAGTGCCCTTGCAGTCCATTTTAGAAGAATTTGTCTGTTTTCAAATGTTCACACACATCCACAGTTCTCACATGTGCATGTGGAGAGTTTGCCTGTTGGACATCCACCTTCTGTCAGTGTTGTACCTCAACAAAATAGGAAGAAAGTTCCATAATCACTTTGGACTTAACTGGTGTATTAGGTGGTGCAGAGAATTTAAACGAAATGTCTAAACACAAAAAGTTGTAATCCATCTCTACCTTAAGGAAAAACAGTGCAGAGTTGATTTCTGGTAGTTGCAGCGGATTTCTGGGACTGGGATGAATGGCAGATCTGCAGATTGAATCTGAACCTTTTACATCCTAGGTAAATTCCTCTCACTGCCAAACTAGTATCTCTGTAAACTTTAATGTCATTCAATAAAGAAGATTTAAGAAACCTTTAAAAGTTCTGCAGGCTCAAAACCCCCCATTTCCTGGTCTAACAAGATATTTACTATCTTTCATCAACAGAGGATAGATTTAATTAAAAATATGCATAATTAGACACAATTGTAAACTCATATTATTTCAAACTGATTGTACTTTTTATACCCTGATACAATTAATTAGGTATTACTTTTGTTAGCAGTGAAATCTGGTACTCTATGATTGGCGATGTTACGTATGTGAAAAAGGAGACTCACTTGAAAAATCTGACACAAAATTTGAAGACAATTTAATATTTTTTTAAAGAAAAATCTAATGACCTATACATTCTTTGCATAAGGTATAATCTTGCAACTATCAGGTAACACAATGCTGCAATGTTATAACAACATTTAGCTCCTGATTAACATAGTAACAGATAAGCATTTGGCAAAAAATAGAAACAGGTCTTAATTATTTTTTTTATCATGGATATCAACATTTCTTTGACTACATCTGGGCTAGTTTTCTATTTTGAGGCTAAACATAAATTCAGATTATAAATGTTTGCTTCTAAACAATATTTGCTAGAAGAAGAAAAGCCTAAAATAGTATGTATTAGCAAGTCTCTTCTTTGGTAAACAGGATTAACACAAACAATGCTGCCAGAAGATGATGATTAATGGTTTTAAACATTATAGATCTGCATTATGTAATGCATCCCATGTCCTTGAAATGAGGACTGTAATTTGTCATTGTTGTCTAGAGCTAAAATTACAACAGGTAATTTACAAGAACAGATTGCAGCGTTTTGTAATTGCATATTTTAATTCATATGGTCTTATATTTGAATAAATGTTAGATCTTAGAGCAATGCATTCATTTTCTGTGCAGTGATATGCGATGGCTGCATATTAAATTATACATTTCTTTAGTTAAAATGGCCTCTATCATAGTTCATACCACAGCATGGTATTCTATAAGTAGCACCACAGAATAAAACCACACACTTCTCTCCAAGAAGCACTGATTTTCTACTTTTCTCATCCCTGTCCCACTCTGTGATTGGCAGAGTTCACAGATAACCCTTGAGTTTGGAGCATGCTAAGAATCTAGCATTTTGGCTTGTGATAAGGTCTCATGTGCCCTAATGATCTGAATGGGAAATTCCATTAAGTTGCTGACTTACAATTCTGGAATTGCTCAGTGACCTCAAGTGCTGGAGGACAGATGTAGCTTGCCTTCTTTATTTACTGGTGCTGGGTCATAAATGTATCTTGCTAGCTTGCACAACAGAGAGAGCTCCCTTGTGGGTCACTTAGTTGAAGTTCACTGAAGAATGTCTGCCCTTGTAAAGAAAAATATTTGGTTTCAAACAGAGAGATGGAAGTTTCTGTGCCAAATGGGACAGTGTTTGGAACAAGCTAGAATAAAATGGAAAGATTAAATTATCACACTAGGACTGAAAATTATTACACAGATATCTAAAAGCAAAATACACCTATGTGTGTACCTGTCTACTGTGAATATTCTTCCTTTTCTATTTTCAGTCAGCCTTAACTGCATGAAGCTAATGCACAATCACTCCTTGAAAGTTTCTTTCAAAAACAGAGGTACATTTTTGTTAAATATTTAACATAAGCAGTAAGTGATATGGTCACATCAAGCTGTTTAAAAGAAGGGAAGTACAGGTTAGATCAATCTTCAAAGATATTGCAGGATCCTGAAAAATTCATAGTACTCAGAGCTAAATGCCTTTGTATCTCATACCATGTACAATTAAAGTACAGTCTGGAGGTGCTCTGTGTCTGCTGCCCGTCTGAGATGTAAGAATTTATTAATTAATAAACCCCAACATATTATACAGATTTTTAGTTCAGAACCAGCATTTGAGTCAAGGACAAATATTGTAATCCGATGAAGATTTCAGGTTTAATCACCTACTCAGATTTGAATTTTAATCACCTGCTTCTGCACGCACATCCACTCCACCTATGTACACGCGTTCTTTTGGCAATGGTACTCTGTTCTTGTTCATAATACTGTCTTATCTGTCCTTGCATATCTCATATCAGTTGACATACTAAAACATACATACTAAAACATTGTAAATTGGAAAGTGATAGGAAAATAGAAGAATACCTGTTTTCAGTGGAGGTATCTGTGTGCTTTTATGGATTTTTATGAGACTGATTTGAAAAAAGGGCAAAGATAAGACCATGAAGGTAAACATGCAGAATTTAACAAAATTATATATAAAGTTATAAAGGATTTTCTGTAGAGACTGTATTCTTCAGTCTGTTCACAGGAAGGCTGAAGGCCTGGGTACAGCTGGACAATACACGTGCCTTATTCAGTGAATTACTAGTAGCTATCATTTGCTGCTTCACCACAGCAGTAACAAAATAGTAACAGAGAGCAGAACTCCCATATCGTGTAACACACACACACACCAGCTGTCCCTTTAACCCACAGCTCTCCTTCTTCCTCACAAAAATCTTTATTTTTCCATGTTTAAACATTGCATGTTTTTCAGGTATAAATAATATATTGTTTATAATGCCACTTCTCAAATACTCAATGAATTATGGAAAATTATGTGCTTGCTATGGAAATAAAATACTTCATACTCATGATAAAACAAATTGAGAAGTTTGCCTTTCCTGTTAGTATTTATGTAACTTTAAGAAAGGCCTTTCCGTCATGTACACAGGTGACGTGTGATGCAGGAGTTACCATAGAAACAACAGTATTCAATGGCAAAATCAGGCTTCATAACAGCTTTATTTTAATCACCTTCAAATTTTCCATGTGTTCCAAGTAATTTTCTCTGTTTAACATGGAGTGAACATGAAACAGCAAATCCGTGGGATGAAGAATCATGTGCTTCACTTGGACAACTTTTCAGGCATTACCATTATGGTTTAGTCGGAAATTTCTTTTGTTCCCATCATTACCTATATAAAAAAGACAAGTAATGGACAAAGCATATATGTACTTTATCTACAGATCTTCAGAAGATACTGTAAGGGAAATATCTCCCAGTGGAGACATTAATACTTTAAGGACTCCGTAAGAAACAGTGATCCCATAAAAGGTCCATCCATCATTTGTGCCACACTGTGTTTTATGGAATAAGGGAAATAGCTAGTTTGAGAAGGGGCCTAAGATACCACAGAGCCTGTGGACACTTGTCAACTGAGTATAGCAACTGTTGTATTGCATGAAGACCTCTGTCAAGCAGTGCTTCCTTCTTTGAATCTGAATTAAATCATATGATTCCTTGTATTGTAAGATGTTCTTGAAGGAAGCAACAGATGTATGTGATACAATGCTGTCCATAAAGAAGAGCACTTTTCTAACAGTTCTGATGTCTGGGCAAAAGGGCAATTGCACTTGCATAACACAATTCAAATAATTTTTTTTTTCTTTCTTAAAAACTTATTGTTTAAGCTTATTGACTATAACATAATGAACAAAACATTCCTAAACCTTTATGCTCTCAGTTAGAAAAAAATAGAAACAATGGTGAAAAAATATGTTAGTGTTAAAGAGTACAATATATAGTTAGGTGTATACATTAAAGACTGACAATAGCATGAGAAAACACCAGCACAATTCTAAGTATACAGATGTATATTTAAACTATGATCATGTCACATGTAACACTGCCTTTGTAGTTCAGACAGCTGAACTTTTGTTTTCTTTTTTGGGCAGAGGAGGGTTTCTTTTTTCCTGTGTAGTTAAGTATATTCTTAATGTATTATGTGTGATGATATGATAAATCCTGCTCAGCTCCAGCTGCAAATGAATCATATCATGATTTCAGAGAAGGAAGGAGCCAGTGTGGACTGTGAACAGGCAGACAGAGAAAGGAAGGAATTTCCAAGAAATTGATTTTATACATCAGCTGATAGAAGCAAAGTTTTACTGTGCAATACTTACAAGAAAATTAAAAGAGCTGGCTGACCTGCCCCAAAAGTAACGACAGAGCACATAAGAAGCATCAGTAGGGAAAAGCTCCCAGTGAAGACCTCTAAACAGCCATAAGATTTGTGTATCATAATTCGGGATACACAAATTAAAGGAAATTGCTGTTGATAATGTTGGGGGGAAGAAAAAAAGTATTAATAAGAAAGAGAAGAGAGAAAACACAGCAGATTAATAATGCAAGAAGTAGAAATGAGATAAGGCTGTGAAGGACAGTGCTGCGAAGTCCCACAATTTCACTTGTAAAAGGCCAACGTATAGCCAGTAAGCCTATAGGAAGTAATGGTGCTTAGTCAAAAGTAGTTTGGATGGCAATCTCCTAGATGGATCAGCATTTAATGAGAAGAAAGTTAAACTGAATAGAGATTTTAGTGGGGAGAAAAATCACTTCAGAAAAGAAAATCAGAAAAAATATGTCAAACCTAGGAGGAGGGAAGAGGTCAAAGGAGTGATCAAAATCAGAAATGCGGTTTCCTTCATACTTAAGAAATTAAAATGTCTTACACTAGTGTTGAAATTGTATTTCCACCCAGTCACCTCTCTTTACCTCTGGTCTTTTCAAAATTTATTGCCATTGCAGCTTTCCACTCAAGAAAATGTTCTGTGGTTTTCTCTTGGCTTCTTTAAAAGTTGGACATAATGTCATGCATTCGATTTTGACACAGCTGTGGACTCACTATTTCATATGGCATATAATAAAACTGGATGAAATGCAAAAAATGTCATTGCCATTTTAATTAGTTATTAGTTAGGACAGGGCTATAGAGAACTTCAGATGAAATCACAGTCGAACATTCTACAATGAAAACTGCCATCCTAAGTACCAAAAACTGGTAAAGGAGGAAAGTATGCCCTTGTGGCTTCAGTAGCTATACACAGCATGAAGCTATGGCTTAGCTTTGATCCTTTTTAGTATCAACTTTTGCCACGATGTGACACAGATGAAAGTTCTTGTCTCCCAGATGCAGTAGCTTTTTTATACTTCTAGCTACACTCAGAAGTGTCCCCAAAAGAAGTTTTAGGAGTATTTTAGTTTGTAAAATACTGCTGTGTGTATAATTTACTCTTCTTAAGTGTTAAAAGTCTTCCTGGATTGAATTAAATATTTTAAAACAATTACGAAGCATCAATACCAGTCTGGCTATTTCAGGATATTCATGCTGAAGAAATCCTGAAAAACAATTCTAAGTTGGAAAGCAGGCTAAAAATGTTACCCAAGACAGGTCTCATTTGTAAAAGCAAAAAGTAGCATCAATATAGACATAGTACATAAAAGCAAAAGCAGTTACTATCTGTACAACACATAGTGCATAAAAGCAAAAGCAATTGCTATCTGTACAACAATCTGTGCATAAAGAAATAGTTCATACACAATGAGAACAGTGGCTGTTAAACTAGTCTACTAATCTGCACAGCAAACGTAGTCAATCTAGCTTTTTTTTCAGTCTCAAGTAAGCCATTTGATAGGTGTACAATTAGATTTGTGATTCAGTTCTGGCAATACCATTGTGTTCACTTTCTTTACTGTTTTATAGGCTGTAACAAGTTGATCCCAGGACACTTAACATACAAGTCACATTTCCATCGCTCAGTGGAGCTTTGAGTACATTTAGGACACTGTACTGCAGAGCTGTTCATTCTAGTGGTTCAAGGACACCTGGAGCTGTGGAACAAATGCTTTATTTACAAATGTAGATGTAATGAGTTTCTGAGATGCAGTAAGATTCTTTTATCCTGAAAAAGAAGAGCTGATACATACTAGTGTGTTATGGATGAGGACAATTTAAACTGAAGCATGTCATAGCTATCAAAAGCATCCTAATGCACTTACTGAAGTAAGAGTTCACTGATAAACAATCCACTGGGACTGGAATGTGATTTTAACACCTTCCATGGAAAATCATGAATAAATGACAGTAGGTACACATCTGAGTCACTCATGCAATAGCTCAGAGCAAGCAATTCTCTTTAATAATGTTTCTTTCGTGTTGGACGAAAATTGAATTTTATCACATTTGGCTTCCTATTGTGTTTTTCAGAATTGCCTACAAAGTCTGATAATAGTTTGGCATTGCTATGATGTTATACTAAAGGTGTATAGAATTTCTGTACTTCTGTTTGTGCCCAGTGTATTTTATCTGGTTGGTAATGCGACTGCATTCAGCCATATCAGTGACAATGCGTAGTGGCACAAGAACTGATGATCTCCAGAACCCAGTGACAGTACAGTTCTGTGCTCTTATGTCTACATAGGAAACAGCACCCTGCCTCTCTAGGGGTGTTTGGTCCATGGGAGTTATGTATCAATGTTTCAATAACACATTGTTTACATGACAAGCAGCCAGTTCACCCGCTTGGCTACATTCAGGAAATGTATTTTGAAAAAACTCCTTAAGGTGGAATTTTAACCAAAAAATGCTATACATTCTCACATGCCAACATAAAATTCAAAATACTTGAGAATTACAAGTACTTGTGAATATAATGAGGTTATGTGTTCAGAGGAAGCTGTACAATGATTCTGCTGTATTTGTGAAGTATTGCAGTTTGTCTTGCAGCAAGCACATAGAGGCTCCAAGGACAAATGAGAGCCTATGCAGAGTGTTAGCCACAAAACACTAACAGAGAAATAGCTCAGATTTAGGGCACAAGCAACCTACTTCATATAATACATAGGAAGTAGAAAAAAATTGGTGAGGAAGTCAGTTTTCCTCTGTTTTCATGAGAACTGTGAGCCAGCCATAAGGGCCTTCATATCCAAGAGAAAGGAACACCATTTGTATTAGGACATTTTATGCATCATAGCTTCAAGACTGCAGAGCAGAACTCAGATAAGGAGCAGAAACCTAAGAAGCAAAACCAGGTTTAGCAGCAAAGGATATTTATAATAGTAAAAATAAAGCAATGGAGATAAAAAGAAGGATAGAGAGAAAAAGGGAGAAGGCAAAACAACTGGTAAGACTTCTCTCCCTGTAAGGCCATGAGGAAATTGATGATTACTTAAGTATCACCAGGTTTTGCTGCTTCATCTCTAGTAAATGCTAATTCTTAATCAGAGTTGAGCTCTGATTGTCGACACATGTCAGGCCTGGGACCTCTGTTATGGAGGATGATCCCATGGGAGTATGTGTAATTAGATGGAACAACAGGATATGACAATGACTCTACCATAAAGCCACTATGCACAGAGCAGCACATTCACCTTAGCTAGCAAGATAATCTTTTCTGAAAACTTATTTCATATTCACCCTGACCTTCAAAGAAAAACTGCCCTAACAGATAATTTATAAATACGGAAAAATAAGGAAGTACCAGAGTTGAAGATGTGAGTCTTTAATCCCTATTAAATTATGATGTTGGCTTTAGTTAGACAATCAGACACATTTTTTTACTTGACCTCTGCTTCATTATGTGCAAAGAATAAGTTTTAGAGGTTTTTTTCTTGTAGCCTCATTCAGCGTGTGGTCTATTTATGTGAAGGTTTGGGAGTTCCCCACCCCCCCA
>VWZE01011907.1:180-24740 GCA_013396675.1 Eubucco bourcierii
AAGAGAGAGTTTACTTAGTTTGCTACAACAGACATCTAACTTCTATGTTTCACTGTGTAACTTGAACCAAGTAAATGACCTAAACATGTCTCCACAACACAGAGAACGGACTTCAGATCTCACTGCAGCATGGATCAAATTCAATATCTCTCGTATCTCTTAAGCACATAAGACTGGCGATTCTGGAGATGGCATACTCAGTAACTGACACTACAGCATTACCAAAACATACCATAATTGACCAGTGAATGGGAGCACGATGCCAGGCACTAAACAGAGAAGAAAAAAATTACAAAGAAAAGAAAAATGAGGTCTGATGTCCAGTCCCTGATCTTTGTCCAGTTTGGATGCATAAGGTAGGAGATGAAATGCATATGCAGTGCTTAAAAGGAAAGTCAAGGTGTACAGAGTTCTGCAGGTAAGTCAGTAAAAGGAGTACATCAGTCTAACCTTAGAAGGGAACTATTAGTACAGAAGAGGACAGTCATGTCTACTTTCAGAAAGCAATCTTCAAACCATGGAAGGAATAATCACCTCGCACCTCTCCTCAGAGAATGGAGGAGTGGAGATTCTGCAGCTTCATGCTTCTTTCCAGTCCATGTCATCTAATTTCTTAGCACAGTAGGTCCACCCTAAGGCTATTGGACCTAAACTTGAATGTAGGACATTTTATTGTATTTTCTGAGACATCGTTTAAAAGATTCTGCCGCAGAACCCTCATCATTCTTGGAATTAGATCTTTGAAGAGTTAGACACTTGCAAAAAGGAACCACATATAAGCCATAGAGGAGTTTGTCGCTTTGCCATTCAAAAATTCACCAAGAAATACGTTCCTGGTTCCCTGTTGATGCCTTCAGAGTTCTGACTTAAAAAAAGAAAAAAAAATAAAAAGAAAAAAGTACCTATCAAATATTACATCTGTAGTGATATCTTTGCAAGAGCTGAAGAAATAAGCAATTAGTCACACTATAATAAAAATAGTCCTATGGGTCTTATTTGCCAAGGAGTAAATGGAATTTTTAACCCACTTTCAGCCTGGTAGGAAAAGACATGAAAAAACATACTAAACCAAAACTTAGGATGCACATTTTAGAGTGTCATGGTAAGCTGAGTCAAAACAACTCCATTGTGCAAAATTCTGTAACAGTCTAGCATTTAAATTAGCAGTAAATCTGAAGAGTTATTTTCCTGTTCTAATTGACAATGACTCTAGTATTCTCAACAAGCAACAGCTGACCGCTACAGAATTAAACTAGGATATCTTAAGAGGATGTTTTTTGAGGTATTTATGGTGGGGAGCTCCCAAACATGTTGTTAAAACAGAATGCTATGTTATATACAGCCTATACAAGACTTCAGACAGAGGAAATTTAATGAAAACAAGCTGATTACACCTTTCATATTACACACAGCACCAGAGTAATGCAAATGCCAGATGAGAAAGTGACAACTGCTAGAGGAACTGCTCAAAATGACAAACCTTTGGCTGCTGTGTTGATACACAATAGTAACAGAAAACTAGTGTCTTGTGAATGCTGTGACACAGCTTATTCTCCCTTGTAGAAAAGCCAGTGACTACTGAACTCTCAGAACTACTTTGACATTTGTTGAAAAAAACCCAACCAACCAACCAACAAAACCCCCAAAAGCAATACAACAGGAAAACCCCCTTAAACTTCCTTTTATACGTGCCTTTGCTGTGGGTGTTCTGCTTTTAAATGTGTTTTGTTGTTGTTGTTTCCTTTGTTATTGTTTGTGGTTGGTTTTTTTTTGTTTTTAAATCGTTGAACTGTGACTAAAGCTGAATGAAATTCTCAACAGGTACATTTTGAAAAAAGCAAACAACATTAAAACAGGGCAAGGTTTCAGGCCATTTAATGGTTGTAACAGTGAGGTTCTCTCTCATTACATTCATCTGTTAAAGATCACAAACATGATGGGGTGACCTGTAGGCAGCAACATCATGAAACATTGTATTTCTCTTGGCTGTTGTCACAGGAAATTATCCATCTCCCGTTTCACATAATTGTTAGTGATTCTTTCTCTAATTTTTTTTTCCCCCCTACGTTGAATACTTTAGCTCCAGCTGAGAAAAACATATTAGCTTACGTCTCACCAACCATATTAAAATCACAAATCATGTTTTGGGACCAGATGTACAGGCAGATTGAACATAGTAGGGAATCACATACTTCAGAAATCTGTATAAAGATTTTTTGTAATATGGGTTCTTGCATCTTATATTGTCACTGCTACCAAGCCCACATTAATATTTTTTTTTGAAAGGATAGAGTTTTTCTCTCCCCTATATTGTAGCAACACATTACTTTCCTCCATTTGCAAAAACTTATGGAGACTGCTGTGGCTTAAACAATACCTACTTCCATTTGTAATTTCAGTGAGGGTCTTGTGTCATCTGAAAGTCCACATTCATCTTGTTGATGCCATGTATGTTCCCTCAGGAGGTTATAACCTCCAGCTACCCAACAAAAGGAAAGAACCTACAAGCAAACGAAACCCTACATTTGTTTTCAATTATATCCAGTGATTTCAGTCCAATTGTCTGGGACATTAACAGAATTACAGATTTTGGCCTCAGGAAGCCAGCTAATGTCTGACATTATTTACTTACTGGTAGTCTAACAGCCATTAACTCAAATTACTCTCCATCTCACTTTTACTTTTCCAGAATCAAGGATGAGCATAAATCGTGGCATATATGCAATTCCTGAATTTAATTCTCTTGTTTGAAAGAAATATTCACTATGACTTTACTTATTGTTACACTATTAAGTGGTCATGCTTGAGAATAAAACTCACAAGATCAATGAAAGTGGAAAACCCTCTGATACATTGTTATAAATATACATACACCATGTATATTTATTTTCTATATCTCTCAGTATATACCTATATGGAAGAAGAAATTCACCTTTGCTATTGCTTCAGCACACAAGACAAACCCATGTCTTTTGCTCTCCTCGAGTCTTCTTTGTAGTCTGATAAAAAAATAACTGAAGTCTATCTTATGCTTCCTTTGATGATTTCCTAGTGTATGGGCTATTCTCTGCTTTGCAGAGTTGATGGAACATGGGAACTGATGAAGCCTCTAGCATGGGTTTCAGAAAGCTGCTTTGAATACCCATTCTTACCTCTGCATGACCACATAGGTGATGTTGTCCATTCGAGTTTCCATGAATTCCTTAGATAATAATACGTTTCACTTGTATATCTGCACTTAAAACAAATGTAGATACTAAGTTAGACACTTCATTCAGGGGAACTAAAGCATATAAACACTAAATTGCTTGCTCACTTTTACCCTGTACAGTAGAAATGAGTGGAAAGGAAACCCAGTCACCTGATTGCAGCTTTCTGGTATATATCCTTAGTTGAATGTCTTATGATATTTTAAAAAAACCCAAACAAACAAACAAACAAATGAAAAACCCCACAATACAAAAGGCTTAATGAATAAAGTTCCAGTTCAAATAATGAGAAAAGGAACTTCAAATTCATTATTTAACCAGTGGTTGTTAACTTACAAAGATGATTTTTCACTACCGGAGGCTGAGGAGATGAGGGACAAAAGTGTGACTTACCTTGCATGTTCTCGTGAAGTAGAGTGTACAATGACAGAAGCAACAGTCACTTGATGGTGCTGTGGCTCCATGGTTGTCTTTTCCTGGCTTTCCTGTATTACAACATCAGAGATTCAGACTGTAAATCTTTTCCATCAAACACAGATCTCAAAAGTTCAAATAAAGACCATAGTATCAAAAGGGCCTTTAGCATGGAGCCAACCAACAATAACGCACTGAGGAAAAGCTATGCCTGTCTGTCATTGGGCTATGGTGGGTGCTTGATAAACTGCTTGCAGAATGGTTACAGCCAGATTTCAAGTGCTAAATGTATAGAAACAGAAGATGATGAAACAAGTCATCTGAAACTAGGTTCTGAAAGTTTAGAGGGACACCAACATTTTCAGCCTAATTTTACATTACCTTTCTTTGTGTTTTGACTTTGACTTTGGACACAAGTAGTAAACCTACAAAGCTGAACAGAGTCATAAAAGCAAATGGAATAGCCCACTTAGAATGCACATATCTGTCAAGCATTTACACCTAGAGAGAGAACATTAGTTTAATTAGAATAACTCAAGCCTTGACATTTTTAAAGGCTTTTTGGAAATAAAATTGATGTTTTCAGGGAATACAGTTACCTAAGAGTATGTATAGATATTAATGCATATTTTTTCACCAACCCTTCCCCCCAGAAAAAATCTCAAACCCAGTAACTTTTATCTAAATGAATTTTCTGTTTTCTTGGTTATTTTTATTTGGAGATGGAAAAGAAGATGCAGCAGGGTAACATAAATATAGAATACTTAATTAGTAACATTGCCCATCACTTCCATTTTTAAGACCCTGATTTTGTTTGTTTATAGTTTTGCCAAACTTCAGCCATCTGGACTGAATTTTACCAGCCTGTAGACTGATTAAAACCAAAAGAAAGGGGGGTTGAAAGATACTCAGGCGTTTTTAGAGATTAGAATACAGGGGGAAAAAAACCCACTTTCTTCCACCATTATAAAGGAAAAGAATGGCAACATTTTCTTCTAAAATTCTGGTCCATTTTCTGCTATACTAAAAGGTCTTAAAATGTAGCAGTGAGAGAATCTGCATAGGAAATATGACTCTTGCCTATGTTACAAAACTCTGCACAAATGGGTCAAATTTAAGGATTTGATTTTTAATATTGGCATTCATATGTGCCCTTTAATGACTTGTTTGCTTTAAAAATCTAAAAACTTCAACAATTTCTGTGCTACTGGCCTGCATCAGGAATAGTGCGGTCAGCAGGAGCAGGGAGGTCATTCTCCCCCTGTACTCTGCACTGCTTATGCCACACCTTGAGCACTGTGTCCAGTTCCGGGCCCCTCAATTTAAGAAGGACATTGAGGTGCTTGGATGTTTCCAGAGAAGGGCAACGAGGCTGGTGAGAGGCCTTGAGCACAAACCCTATGAAGAGAGGCTGAGGGAGCTGGGATTGTTTAGCCTGGAGAAAAGGAGGCTCAGGGGAGACCTTCTTGCTGTCTACAACTACCTGAAGGGTGGTTGTAGCCAGAAGGAGGTTGCTTTCTTCTCTCAGGTAAGCAGCACCAAAACAAGAGGACACAGTCTCAAGCTACACCAGGGTATGTTTAGGCTGGAGGTGAGGAGAAAGTTCTTGACTGAGAGAGTCATTGGCTGCTGGAATGGGCTGGCCAGGGAGGTGGTGGAGGCACCGTCCCTGGAGGTGTTCAAGGAGCGTTTGGATGTGGCACTTGGTGCCATGATCTAGTCTTGAGGTCTGTGATAATGGGTTGGACTTGATGATCTTTGAGGTCTCTTCCAACCCTGCTGATACTGTGATCTAGCTGAGGATATCCCTGCTTACTGAAGGGTGTGTGTGTGTGTGTGGACTAGACCTTCAGAGGTCATCTTTCAATCTGGGGACAGACAATCCTTATATCTAGAGCTAGATTTCTGTGGGGCACACAAAATGCCAGTACCGATTGTGCAGACCACAGTTTTGAAATGTTTCTAATTTTAATTTTTCTTAGTGGAAACAAATATAAGTGGAATAGGGGGATTAAAAAGAGAAATGTACTTCTAATGATTCATTTTAAGTAATATACCATAGGAGGAATGTTCAATTCGTTTGAGGAGAATAATATAAAAGATTAAGCTTATCAGACGTAGATGAAGTCTTCTTTCTGTTTGCTGTTGAACACAGAGATGGTGATTCTGATATTTTAAAAGCATATTCATTTTTAATTTTTTTTTTTTCACAGAAAATATTCTGTTTTAATGAAATATTGTATGGTAGCTTTGAACCTGTACTAGTGGGAGGTGTCCCTGCCTATGGCAGGGGGTTGGAACTAGATGATCCTTGAGGTCCCTTCCAACCTTACCATTCTATGATTCTATGATTCTATAACTAGGCTTCACATCTCAGAATGTTTTCTTTACAGGACTAGGGAGAGACAATCTGAGGAAGAGACAATCTGAGGGTATGTACAATGAACTAGATCTTGTTCAGTTTTTGCTTCTGCTATAATCTGTGAAGTTGGGAAGTATATTTCAGTACTTAACCAAATGTGTATATTTATAATTATTTTTTACTTCAACATACTCTGAAGTATTTCTCAGCGGCAAAATGGAGTCCTTACTATTTTACAGTCTTTTACTTTGCAGTAAGGGTGGTGAGACACTGGAACAGGTTGCCCAGGGAGGTTGTGGCTGCTCCCTTCCTGGAGGTGTTCAAGGCCAGGTTGGAGGAGGCCTTGAGTAACCTGTACTAGTGGGAGGTGTCACTGCCTATGGCAGGGGGTTGGAACTGGATGATCTTTGAGGTCCCTTCCAACATTACCATTCTATGATTCTATGATTTTTCCAGTGTATCTCTTTCTGTTTTTCTCCAGATTGTTTAAATTGTGGAAACATTTAACTTCCTTGGTGTACATCATCAAACACTCATAAAGCTTTGCACACTTATGTGATATAAGAAAATTCATTCTGTTTTAAGCATGAATTTAATATAGCAGATTAAGAATTCAGCATTTCGCATAAAAATAGCTGCCACGTGGTTTCTAATAAGACTGCAGTGAAAATCAGATAATGTATGAAGGATGAAGTGCAAAGCTGAGACAGGTAAGCACAGAATACTTGCTGTGAGAAATGCAGAACTTACAACAGATTCTTGTGAGAGTAATCAAACAGCAGACTCATGCTAACAAGTGTGTCATTGTTGTTTATGATGAATATAATCAATAAAAAGGCATAATATATCTTTGATATATAATCAATAATAAAATTAAATAAAAATATAAATTAAATAAAAATAAATATATATAATTAAATTTTTAAAAATAAATAAATCATTTAAAATTAAATAAAATAATTTTTACATAATTAAAATAATTAAATGAAAGAAAAAAGTAAAACAAGAAAAACAGTTTGAGTTCGAATTTTCAAGCAGCACCATTGCAAAATTAAAGGTATAAAAAATGTCCTGGAAGCTGGCGGTTGAGGAGGAGGGAGATTTCCATCTGTTACACCCAACTAATTTGAACAAGATGAGATAAGACAATATACTGTAAGTATATGCATAGTAGATAGAATTATAACTTTGCCTCCTTTACACCTGTACAATTTATGATTAAAGTAGGTTTTATTTTACCCACGAGGAAAAAAAAATTCTTTTTGCTTTAGTTTGTTCTTTTATCTTTCACTCCAACACTTATGTATTTCAAGTAGTTCTAGTCATAAAGAAGTGGATGCTCTAATGAACTTAAATTACTATTGTAATGCATGATAATTAAAAATCAGTGCATAACAGTCATCTTTTTATTCTAATCTCGGGTGTAACTTCTATGTGTTGCTATGAAAGAGATTAGTATATTTACACATCTTGAACCAAAAAAAAACCCAGGTTTTGGGTATGGGGGTATTTGGGGTTTTTTTGTGTGTTTGTTTGTTTTTCAACAACTTGCTTCTGGGTCTACTGTTTCAGTAAACAGGAATAGAAATGAGTGCATTTTAGAAAATTCATAGTACACAATCCTGTACTATGTCATCATGTAAAGTTCGTGGTGTATCTACGTCATAAGCAAGAAAATTAATCCAGATTTTCAAGTTTAGCTCCTCCATCCCCACGTTCCTGGTGCAGCGAATTCGAGAGTAGGAATATAATTTATTTTATAAACAAAGAAAGTTATTTGTTTGTTTGTTTGTTTTTAACATTTTTAAAGCTAAAAATAGCAGTTTCAGTTCTGTATCTATGGCTTTGGAAATGTAAAAAACAAGTCAGCAAACAGACTGTTTTAAAATAATCATTACTAAAGATTTTTTTTGTCTCAGGATTATTTATTTATACATATTTTTTGTATATTTATACAGCCTGTATTACAAACCCCATGAGAGTTACCTAATGAACCTAAATTATAAACATTTTTCTTTTCCTGGGATGCAGGTGAATATGTGCTGCCAGAAGTACTAACCAACCCATTTGTCATTTGTGCTTATCTGCTTCAGAGGTTTGTGCTATTCTGAGGGAAGAAGAGAGCGAGAAGTGATACCCACAAATGCTCAGAATGAGTTGTTGAGGACTTTCTTATACAGTATTTTCTCTGTGCTTTTTAGCACCAAGTTCACAATATTCATCTGAAACCATAAGTGCACACATTTACACACTGAATGCCACATAAAAACACTTAAACTACCAGATATTTATTGCTCTTTGCCTCCCAAAAGACATTGATAAGTGACTATTTTTTCCTGAAGCTTTGTGCGGTTTTTTTTTTTTTGTTTGTTTTGTTTTGGTGGGTTGGGTTTTTTGGGTGGTTTTTTTTGTTGGGTTTTTTTTTTTTTTTGAGCTACTTTGACAGAAGTTACAGCTGTCTATAACTGCAGTACCCTCAGTAACCCTTCTACCCAACCACTGGGCCTGATGAAGTTACCACATAGGAGCAGACTGTCAGTACAATTTGTATCATCTTTTCTATATACAGAGATGTATCTGACATGTACTTGTTGATGATTTATGCTTACCTATCCTAACCAGTCATAGCATAACTTTTATTGGACTACAAAGCTATGATTTTCCCTTTGCAGCCCATAATAAACCCTACTCCCACTTGGTCAGCAAGGCTTTAGTCTGCAAGGCTTCCTGGGGAGAATCGGTTGACTCCTTTCTGAGTTTTACACCACAGCGAAGAGTCGCTTGGTCTCTGACAGTCTGAGTCACTAACTTGGTTGCTCCTTTTGCACTGATCATGTTACAGGTTTTTCTATTCCCATCACTGCTCTTTCCAGCACCCCTGGATCTCTGTGTGGAATGATTAGTCCTTGGTCACACAACCTACCAGTAGCTGCAAGCTGTTGTGCAAGAGAAGGGAAGGCTGTTGTGTATAAGGGCCAGAAATCACCCTCTAGGCATGAAAGGTTCTCTCTCTCTTGGTATTATTTGCCTGAAGAATTAAATGATCTTCTGCTTTTGATTTAGTTTAAGAAAACTGAAGCATTAAATGTTCTTCTGCTTTTGATTTAGTTTAAGAAAACAGTTTACATATTAAGGACCGTCTCTTAATTAAGTCTCTTTAACCAAATTATTAGCCTGTCAGCTTTGATTGTTACACCAACAAATAAAAGAAATTAAGGATCAGAACTATAAATTGACCAATCAATACTTTCCTTTAAAAAGGAATAATATTTCCCTTTTCTAACAGTATTAGATTTATTTTTATTTTGATTACTTTGCAGTGATACTATCACTGTACTATGCATAACAATTAGCCTAGCCACACAGGAACCACATCTGGTGAATATAAAAGAGCTTCATTTAAACCCACTGAACACATCAGGCAGGTAAGGAAAGGACTGAAATAGAACAATTTCTTCCTCTTTTCTTGAGAAAATAGTTTGACATTCAGTCTTGCAAAACTGCCCACACAGCTTAGAAAATAGTAAATGGATTGTAGACTTCAGACTTAATGAGATAGAGGGGACTTAATCAGTCCCTGGCTTGTATGTTTTTCAATAAAGAAAAATGTTTTCCTTGTGAGTATCCCTGAAAATTTATTATTTATATCACATAGTCTAACCACAAGATCTTACCATCCTTCTCCATTCACAAGTTAAACCTAAATCCTAGCATTTGCTTGGTTTCTGTACATTTTGTGAAGCTTCATGAAACCTTTTTTAAAACAAACAAAAAGCAAACAAGCAAATGAAATAAAATAAAAACCAAACCCAACTTGCAATGTGATAACTAAAAGGGGAAAAAAAGTAAGATTTAAGAGAGTAAGACAGTCATTAATCAGAATGGATGTTATGATTTTATTAGCAAAGAGATCTAGGTTAGTCATATCTGCATCCTTTTACTCATCCTGCCATGTTGTTTGAACAGTTTAGAATGTAGGTAAGCATTCATGTTACTGTTGCTATCTACTGATTCCCAGATATCCATGATTTGCCTTCCAGGTAATACTCAGTGAATATAGACCAAATTAGCAATTCCTTCATGTACTATGTTGTTTTATGTTCTTTCTAGTAAAATAAACGTTATTTCAAAGTGGGCATTATAATTATGTTGACTTTAAGGACATATAAGATGATATAAAACCATTATAAGTGGTATCAGAGATTTTATATTCAGCATATTATTAATTAATGTTATCTCAGTATGCTCAGTAGGGAGAAATGCAGGAGTAATAAATAGCAATAGCTGTGGTGACCTATATTCATATCTCATTGTGGATTCATTTCAAAACTGAATCCCTCTTGTTATGATGGTCATTTGAGCTAGAACACTAAAAATAATCAGATACAATGTGAAACATTGCTCTCTCATTTCAAACTGACTGTAGAAACAGAGGTACTTGTGCCATACCAAGCTAGCGGACCAGGAAATGTGGAAGACAACTTTGATTTCAACCAATTAATTTTTGTTTTTCAAGTAATGGGTGATTTTATAATAGCATTTCATAAGGAAAATAGAGAAACTGTACTGGTGGTAATCTCATGTGCTTAAAATTTGTTTAGAGACAGTCACGCCATCTTGCAATAGGTATTCTTCTGAGTCAGAGTATAAATGTTTCCTAAACCAAAAAACAATTTACTTCTAGATCTAGAATAGTTTAGTTTGGAAGAGACCTTTAAAGATCATGTCACCCTACCCAGTCTGCAATAAGCAGGGTCTTCTTCAGTTAGATAAGGTTGCTCTGAGCCCTGTCCAACCTGACCTTGGATGTTTCCAGGGGTGAGACTTCTACAACCTTCCTGGTAATTTGTTCCAATTCCTTCCATTTCTTGCATTTACTCCAAATATACCCTCTTGTATCTTAAAACCATCTCCCCTTGTGCTGTTGCAACAAGGCCTGATAAAATTCCTCTCCCTATCTTTATTATAAGCTTGCTTTAAGCACCAAAAGACTACAGTAAAACCCTTCTTGAAGCCTTCTGTTCTGCAGACTGAACAACCCCAATTCCACCAGCCTGTCCTCACAGGGGAGGTGTTCCAACTCTCTAATAACCTTTGTGGTCTTCCTCTAGAACTGCTCTTTTGGGGTATGGACAGCATAGAACGAGTGACTGATAGTAACCGAACCATAAGGATGAGCAGAGATGTGGAGGGGAATGTAAGATAAGAAAGTACAGTTTCAAGAAAAACAATTTTGAGGAAGTTGGCAGCAGAAAAATAAAGGATAGCAAAAAGTAAGCCAAAAATGTAGACCAATTAGCTTTGTGCTTGGGGTGCATGGACAGCACATGCTGGACCCCTACAAACTATCAACTAGAGACATACCGTGTGCCTGCCTGGCGATATTCTATAAACGTAACCTTCTGATGCAATAAAGTGTTTGACCTTAGCACCCTATTGGTGTGTCTGTGTCATTCTGGTCCCTGCATGATGAGCAAGATCCCAGCACTGCTGCAGCAGGCCCATGTCTTTCTTGTGCTAAGACCTCCACAGTTGGATATGGTACTCCATGTGGGACCAAGTAGAGAAAGAGAATCGTCTCACTTGACTTTCTGGACGTGCTTTTTCTGATGTGTCCCAAGATACAGTGGCTGGACTGTCAGTACATATGTGCAGCTTTTCATCCACTTGTACTGTCTTGGTTTGAGTTAGAACAGAACCCATTCTTTTCAGTAGTCTTGCTTTTCAGTTCAGTGTCTTCTGAGTAACTGCACTTTCTGAAATTAATGCCATGTTTTTGCAGATAGTGGCTACTTCTAGCAGTGCTGACACTTGATTTGTCTAGTTAGTACCAAGAACGAGTATGCAGACCAAGGTCACCGCTAATCAGAGTAGAAGGCTACATTTGTGGGAAGAGGTGGATAAGATAGGTGATCCTAAACTGACCAACATTTTATTCCATTCCATATAGATCATATTCAATATAAAGCTGAAGGATCATAAGGGTCAAGTCCTGTTCTTCCAAGACTGACATCTGAGGAGGACTCTGTTTTTATTTTGATGCCTTCGTGAGTTTCTGAATCCAGTTCTAGTATACAACTCCTGAATTCAGTTCTAATCTGCCACTGAACCCAGTTTGGGGCTTACCAGTGCCTGCCCACAGCATCAATGGTGACAATGCCCTGGTTTAAGACAACCTGCTTTCTCAAGCAATATGAAGATATATATAATGTATGGTGAAATAACTGCCTTTGGGGATCTGGTTTGATATTAGGTTTATATGTATTTGTACATATTTGATGTTATTGTTTTCATTAAAATAGCTTTAGTTTTCTTTTCCAGTCATAAGTCTTTCTCCCTAACTAATCTGGGAAGGGAGAGGATTAATAGAGACCGTCTATCACTTGTTTAGTGGCCAGTCCAGCCATAACAATTGGCAAGTACTGTCAAGTCCTTCTTCACAGGGCTGCTCTCAATCCCTTGTTCCCCAGCCTGTATTGATAACAAGGATTGCTCCAACTCAATTCAGGTGCAGGACCTGTGCATAATCTTGTTGAACATCATGAGGTTCACACTTCTGAAACTTGTCCAGATCACCTTGAATGGCATCCCATCTCTCAGGTGTGTGAACTGTACTACTCAGCATGGTGTCATCTACAAACTTGCTGAGGTTATATTTGATCTGTACACAGTGTCTATGTCACTGATGAAGATGTGTCACTGATACAATGCTGCTCCCAGCACAAATCCCTGAGGGACACTATTTGTCACTGATCTTCATCTGGCCATCAAACTGTTGATCACTACCCTTTGGTTGTGACTACCCAATTAACTTCTTGTCCATGGAGCAGCCAGGCCATCAAATTCATAACTCAAATTTCAATAGAATGATGTTGTGAGGAAGTGTACCAAAGGCTTTAGAGAAGTCCAGGCTATATTCCTTTTTTCCACTGCTGTAGTCACTCCATCACAGGAGACGTCCTGGTTGATCAGGCAAGATTTTCTGTTGGTGAAGCCATGCTGGCTGTCTCACATCACATCTCTGTCCTCCCTGTGCTTTTAGCATAGTGTCTATGCAAATTTGTTGCTCCTGCCTTGAGGACCATCCCCTCAAGAAGTGTGGAAAGACACATTGCTAATGAAGACTGAATGAAGATGTTTTTGAGTATCTCGACCTTCTCCTTGTCTGTTGTTACTAGATTGGTAGTTGTATAAATTAGAGAGGGCTATATTTTCTTTGACCCAGCCCCTTCCCAATACAATAGAAATGAGAATAATCAAATGTTATCTATCCTTAGTAGCAAAAATACCCCCCCAAAAACAAAAAACCCCTCATACTGCTACAGTCACAATATATGCCAATACAGCAACAGTTTAATATGCTTAAGATTCTTCTCTCCCTTGTTTAAGTGTTACATCAGATAAACAATGAAGTTGGCCTTTTTTTCAATAGCACATGCATTTATTTCAGTTTGACTCCTTTCCTTTTGTATAGCAGAAGGAAATTATATTAAATGTTTCCTTTAAAGTATTTTATTCTAAAATACAGCTTCTGGATTGTATTTAATAATAAACCAGGAATGAGAAAGAACACCGAAACATTAAATAGCTACACGATCCAGAAATTGGAAACTGCTGTGAAATTGTATCTAATGCAACAACTCCCCATGCATGCACAAAACTGAGTGTTAGATTGGCAGATTTGCTCTTTTGTCTCCTTAAAGGGTTGTGAGCACAGCAAGAAGCAGTTTCAGTGCTTGCTCAGAGGCATAAATCACTGTGAAAACAACATCTTACTCTGATAAACTGGTTTAGGCCATAGAACTTCCTTAAGTGTCTTGTCTACCTTTTGTTTAATTGCATTCTAGTTTCTCTTTAGATAAAAGTATTGCAGGTAATGAGATAGGAGATAACCAGATTTCTAGTACATTGATGACCTGTGGTAATTAAATTACTCTGCAGAAAGTGGTGAGGAGAGCCATGGATATACAGGATCCCACAATAACAGAGCTATTTAAAATGTTTAATCTATTGTATACTCCATACATATGCATATGTAATGCATTTATATTTTTTCCTGCATAAAATACATGAAAATATGTATATACATATTCATACATAAAAATAAAGTGAGCTATTGATCCAGTGGCATGTATCTAATGGTTTATAGCAGACATTACTTTGAAAGTGTTGTCTGTGGGATGATACTTTGCATGCATATATAGTGTGCCTTTCATAGTAGAGGTTGCGTGTCTGTTATTCTGTCAACAGAGTCCTTTGCTTGTGTATAACATTAGAAGAATATTTCTGATGACCCCAGACACAACATCTACATTCAAATTATATATTTTACAGTATTTATTTTAAAATTCTGAGTTTTTCTACATTCATTCATAAAATTTTAGAAGATGACTAAACTATTCTACACCAAAATCTTAGAAGAAAACTGCCCATGTTCAGCAAACCTGAATGATGCTAGATGGTTGACACAGATACTGTGCAACATGAGTTTACTTTTTGAAAACTGCAGGTGACTGTGAACAGGTCTTGTAATGACAAGACAAGGGGTAATGGGTTTAAACTGGCAGAGGGAAGATTTAGACTGGATGTTAGGAGGAAGTTTTTTCCAGTGAGGGTGGTGAGGCACTGGCACAGGTTGCCCAAGGAGGTTGTGGCTACTCCCTCCCTGGAGGTGTTCAAGGCCAGGTTGGATGAGGTCTTGAGTGAGCTGTACTAGTGGGAGGTGTCCTTGCCTATGGCAGGGAGTTGGAACTAGATGATGCTTGAGGTCCCTTCCAACCTTACCATTCTATGATTCTATAACAGAAATAGTTCTAAGTTAGTTCTAGATCGTTTTCTTTGTTGCCACCTGTTGAACGCTGCCTATTGCATTAGTGCACACAGGCTCAGGTATCTGGGACAGTCATAAACCAGGCTTCAAAATTAAAGTTACAGAAATATTACAGTAGATGAGCAGATTTGTTCAGAGTTGTACTTCACTGTTTGTATTTGAGATCAGCATCACTGTTTTACTGTCTCAAATGGCTGCAGGTTTCAAATATTTAGGAATGAATGAAATTCAAGGAATTGCCTACCTTTATTCAGTTATGGAAGAAGTTGCACTTTTGTTTTTTCTAATAGTTGGTTACTGGAATAAAGCTCCTTATACTAAAGAATGTGTTTTCCTAACAAAATTATGAAATTATTGAAACGAATTCCTTCTCTAACAAACAAACCATCTCAAACAAAACAATAAAAACCCCCAAACAAATGAACAAACAAAAAAGAACTACAACAAAAAGTTACTGATCTCTAATATTTTTCCCAGTCATTCTTAATCTTTATATTAACTTTACTAGAGAGATATTTATCTTCTACCATCCAATTATTGTTGCCATTCTGAAGGACTGATTATCTCACTTTTCTATGGACATCTCAATGGTTATCCCTTCATTTGTCTTGAATATGATACAGTTTATTTCCTTAGTGTCCTCATAATTGCTACATCTGCTAATAAAAGAATACTGTACTGGAATAGATCTACTGTCCATTCTGCTCAGCATCTTTTCTGCAGAAAAGCTGTTTATATTGACCAAAACTGAATTGAATCATAGATGGTGAAATCCTTTCCCCCTTAGGTGATATTGAGGTCATCTACTCCCATGAAGATCTGTCTTCAATTCCCAGTAAATACCAAATCAGAATTTCAAATATAAGATTTTGTCTGCTTTTAGGAATTCTGGTTTTGGTTTAATTATGTCATTTTAATTTGATGTCTTTGTAAGTAAGGTGAAACACCTTCTTTTCTGGCTCCAGCTACTCCATGAAGGAAGTTTATCATTCCTAGGCCATTGCTTGGTTCATTGCTCCTGACAGTGGATGGTGGAGGATGACTATCACCTCAGATTTGCCCAAGTGGATTCTTTGGATTGGCCCCTAGTCTACTTCAGACCAACTAAGTTAGTGGGTTAGTTTACAATATTTAAATTGGGACACTTCCACATTATTAATTTTGATGGAAAGTTTATGAAATTTATGGAGAACAGGTAGACTTTAGAGACCATAACCTCAAGAAGGAGAAACATGACATAAGAATCATACCTTTCCAGTGGTGCACCAGAATGTGAGGAAGTCATATGTCTGTGTGGTTAGTTGTACTGAGATTTTTGGTTACGTTCCTTGACAGAATATTTTTGTTTGTATTCTATGATGAGAGGAGATGTATTGTCTGTCCCCTCCTCTAGTTACTGGAGATTTTCATTTCCATGTGTACATTACAGAGTTAGAAATTGCAAATTTCAGCTGTACTCCACGTTCATTTGCTACTCCTTATGACAGGGAATAAAAGTTCCCCTTTCCCAGGTGTTATTTTTTTCAGCAACTCTTTTTTTCTGCCTGGTAAATCTATGTAAATATATTAGTAGTCTGGAGCAGCAGGACCAGAATATTTTTCATCTGGGTAATCATGTCCATTTCATCACAGTTCTCTCTTTTAGTTACTCGACTGGTATCAGAGCATTAACAGCAATTTACATTTCATCTTATCACTGATCGATCCCATTCACCCGGTTAACACCTCTGTCACAGAACAATGGAGGCATTTTCTAATATATTGTTCTTGGATCGATGAAATACAAAACGTCTCTACTGTCCTGTGTTTCAATGTGTCTGCCCAGCTGTTAACTCTCAAGCTGCCTGAAATTTTATAGTGCAACATCACAATTTCTGTCCTTTTACTTGAAAGTGAAAAATTTGGAAGGTGAAAGAAGGAAAAAAATTACACTACCAGGAAATACTGTTATATGGCACATTTTCATAATAGCACCATTTCGTATTCTAGGAACATATGGTGGTATAATATAAAAACACTTTAAATACGCAATCATCAGGAAACAGTTTAACTGAGATGGTGACCAAGCATTGGCACAGATTGAGTCTCCCTCTTCAGAAATATTCAAAAGCCTTCTGAGGATGGGAAACATGCTCTATGTAATCCTACTTAATATCAGTATCACAGTATCACCAAGGTTGGAAGAGACCTCAAAGATCATCAAGTCCAACTAGACGCCACAGACCTCAAGACTAGACCATGGCACCAACTGCCACATCCAAACCCACCCTGAACACCTCCAGGGACAATGACTCCACCACCTCCCTGGGCAACCCATTCCAGTAGCCAATGACTCTCTCAGTGAAGAACTTTCTCCTCACCTCCAGCCTAAACTTCCTCTGGCACAGTTTGAGACTGTGTCCTCTTGTTCTGCTGCTGGTCGCCTGAGAGAAGAAAGCAACTCCCTCCTGGCTACAACCACCCTTCAGGTAGTTGTAGACAGCAAGAAGGTCTCTCCTGAGCCTCCTCTTCTCCAGGCTAAACAATCCCAGCTCCCTCAGCCTCACTTCATAGGGCTTGTGCTCGAGGCCTCTCACCAGCCTCATTGCCCTTCTCTGGACACGTTCAAGTACCTCAATGTCCTTCATAAACTGAGGGGCCCAGAACTGGACACAGTACTCAAGGTGTGGCCTAAAGAGTTCAGAGTACAGTGAGGGCCTGCTGACCACGCTGTTCATGATGCAGGCCAGGATGCCATTGGCCCTCCTGGCCATCTGGACACACTGCAGGCTCATGTTTAGGTGGGAAGCAGCAGGACTGAACAAAATGAGTTCCAGAGGTCCATTCCAACCTCAACTATTCTGTAATTCTTTGAGTCTGACTTTTTTTTTTTTTTTTTTACCCTTTAGTCACTGATGTGTTTATCATAGCAAACATGGCCATTGTCACTTAGATGAGGACTGACTGAGCTGAAGAACAAATGAACTTCACTGACTGCAGATGTGAAACCAATCTCTCCCCAACAAGGTGCTTTAAAAGATACAAATACTGTAAACTGAGCAGCATTTATTTGGTTCAGCAAAGAAAAAATTGATCATCTACTTTACTTTTAAACCCTCCTATCTTTGCAACCAATAATCATAACTGGTATAATTATCCAGTTGTTTTTCAGCATATAGTAATTTTATTACTGTAAACAAAACACTGCATAAACATTAATTGCTTTTTAATAATGCTTCTTATGCAATGGCTAAAAAAAGCATCAATACTGAAATTAGCAACTTGGAAATTAATTTTTTATGTACTTTAGTTCCACCCTCTCCTCTTACCTGAGTAATGGAGAAGTGCAGAAATGCACATCTGTAACCTTTCAGTCCTCATCATTTAAAACAGTCTACAAACATCTATGTATTTGTAGTTTTGCCTCCTCTTCCCACCCCAAACTAGAAATATGACTTCTCATCACTCTTTAAATGTCTGGTCTATTACTTCTGTATCATTGTAATTTCAGTCCTATTTTCCTGACATTGACCATTCCTATATCAATAAGTCTTTCATGATAGAGTCCTCTCTTTCATAATACTTAGGAGCATCCATATGTAATCTTGTAATGGTTTTAGTTTGTGTTTCAGGTTTTTGCACTGATGCAAAACCAAGTTTATTAGCATGGGCACTGAATGTTCTTCTAAGGCAAGAAGTAAAATAAAATAGAATAGTGGCTTTCTGTCCTGCTGAGTATTTTCAGTACATCAGTCTATTATCCTTTCCATCATTTGCATTTTATTTCTTTCCTTCTCTCACTTCCCTTAAATTCCTTCAAATTACTGATATCAATGGCACTCTAAACACGAAACAATATAAGGAAATAGGTCTAATCTTCTGCTAGCTATTCATTCCCATTGTGCTAAGAACAACAGTTAATACTCTGGTCCTGTGAAGTACTTATCCAAGTTGGCAATTTAAAGGTACTTTCCTAGTTTATAGACCATGAATGTTTTGTACTACAATGAAAATCTGGTTCACTGATCATTTTACAGATTATATTTTCTTCTAGAGCAGAAACAAAACCTCATGGCCCCAGCACAAATTACCTGAAGAATGGGTGTTACAGAATGCTCTACAGGAATCCATGGAAGATGAATTTCATCATTTGCTTTCTATGTAAAAAATGTTACTTTAACCTTAGCATTTACAAATTTTCTAGAGATAAGTTATTTTTAGGTATGTTTGACTGGCATCAATTTTAGAGTTAGAAATAACTTTGCCATTACTTGAAGTACTATTCTAGGAAACAAACCTGCTTCCTGTTATCCACCACAGTTACCTATTTAACCCCTTACTGTTTTCAAATACATTTCTTTTTCCTGAAATCTTTATTGAAGATAATATAAAGTCAGCACTTTCCTAGTCTGTTTAATTATCTGTCCTTCTACTCTGTTACCCATACTTGGTCATCTCTCTTCATTTGTCTCAATCAGCTTTAAACACTTTAATGTGTCATTTATATTATACACCTTAACCAGAGGTTCATTTCACAAACACCACAGAGGCAGTGGCTTCTGAGGAGATCTGAGCTGCACAAGTGCCAACTACCCACCACAAGTTATAGGCAGGAGTTTTCTGTCTATGATGTGTTTCATCATTGGGTCTGAACCCAAAATAAATAATTTTGCCCTCTGAGCATGAAAATTAGAAAAACCAGAGTTAACATTATGATTATATAGATTACTGCTTTGACCTTTTCTTTAATTACAAATAGTATATTAAAAATTCAAAATAACAGCTAACATGTCTTATATAATTGATTTTTTTTTCCCTAAAAAATGTAAATCCTAGAATAAAAGAAATTCAACCTATACATGCTCATGGACTATTTATACCATTACGAAAAAGAGTTTTCTGGAAATTTGCAACCAATTTTACTTGTTGCTTACTTTTTACAATCAGGCTTCCTGACCTGTAGATATAGATTTAAGGAATCCCATTAAAGACAAGTACTGATGCTGTTTTTGGAATGTACTTCAAAATAGTTCTAAAGTCCACTTTAGAGTATGGGAAACTGGATCACATATTTATTCATAGTTAATTTGTGCCTGGAGTGTACCAATAATCCTTACATTGAATTCATTGTGAAAGAGACACTTTTGAGACGGACTGGTGACAATCGGGATTATCACTGATATGTGTTAAATATAAACAGTGGAGAAAGACTCAATACTGCTTCTATGTCAAAATTCTGAATAAGAAAAATAGCTAGTAAATAAACAGAAACTTTACCCCCAAAAATACTTTTCTTTTAGGGAATTTAAATGAAAAATACTGTGTCTTTAACTTTCAAATCCAGTTCTGCCTGTGAAACACATGTCACCAAGAGAAGGTACTACTGGAGAGAAAATTTTTAAACAGCCCATTTTCTGAAGTAGTAGTAGTAGAAGGTCATCAGGGTTCCTGAAGTGACAGTTGCTTCATTTCTATTTATGAAATTTAACAGGAGATATACAGAACACAACCTGACATTATTTCTGAACTACAAATTATACTGAACGTTCTAAATTTTTAATCACATAAAATACTTTCTCATGCATAAATACATTCCTCTCATATTTAGTCAGGCAGACTTATGCAGCATGTTTGACTCCAGAATGACACAGCACATTACATTAGACAGTAACATAATCATGATAGTTCTTGATGGGGTTGGTTACTGTTTCAGTGCAAACAGTGCACTTAAGCCTGTGACTGTTCTAAATAAACAGAGAAACACTGTTGTAAACCACAGATGTTTCCTTAAACTGTATACAGGTTTGGTTTAGACAGTTCTGATGAAAAGTATTGGTTTTCATTGATCTTTAAACTTTGGCGGAAAATAGAGGCAGGCAGTTAAACTGAGTTTTACAGCACATTCTTCTGATTAAAGGAATTTGCACTAAATCAGTGTAATACCTAATCAATAAAATGAATATATAGCCTCAAGTATTAATCCTCAGTCCAGTGCAATTCAATGTCTCCATCAGAGATGTGAAGAAAAATATAAACAATTACCTATCATGGTTTATAGATAACCAATGACTGGTGAAGCGATAGATAATAACAGAGATATTTCTAAACTGAACCAAACCATTTTTAGAGGGTCACAGTCAAAAAGGAGTAATGGACACTGTCAGCTACCATTTTTCCTAGACTCAGATAAAAAGACATTAATATGGAGGGACAAAAGATTATTGAATGGGAGCTGCATCCTGGGAAGAAGTAATGACCTTGACAAAGATTTAGTGTTTGACCATGCTGCAGAACCATCTGACCACAAATTTTCAAAAGCATTTAAAAAATTAAGGACTAAAACTGAAGATAGACAAATAAAAAAGAAAAAAAAATTAAAAGAGTGATTAACCTTTTGAAAAACTTCCCTTGAGAAGTGGCAGGGACACTTTCATGAAAGCTGTTGAGCTAAAACTATCTTAGTAGAGTCTGTACTTACTCATGCAAAAAGTATAAAATGCAATGAAGGTATTGCAAGGTGAATTTTTATGGTTGATACTATATAGGAGTTTTAAAAAAAAAAAAGTTTATTAAGGCTCATTTTAGTCTTAAAATTGGTGGAAGGAGAAAAAAGAAGACTAATGCTATAATGGGTATCTAAAACACCAATTATAATCTGGGTATTTTAGAATTTCTGTTGAAACTGTTTTTCAAATTAAAACCTCCCACCTTCTGCAGAATACTGGCTCTATTTTACATGGTTTGTTTTTTTTTTTTTTTCCCAGAAAGACCAACAGGTGGATGTTATTTTGGACAATTTTATTGTTAGTCTTCCAGGAAAACATCTTGTTTCCAGTGTAGTGAAACACTAAGTGGCTGTGTTCAAGGCTACTGTGAGAAAGCCACCAGAGCAAAGTGTATATATAATGAATATGCATTAAAAATACCAGGGCACAGAGAATTATACAAGAATGGAGACAATACAGCTAACAGCGATAATATGGTCAAGGGCAATTAGTGAGAGTAGTCTTCAGTATCCGTGTTTCCTCTCATGTGCATTTCAGCCCTTTCAATGAGTTACATCCACTCCAGAGAACAGCAAACAGGAATATAGTGAGATGCATAGAGTCTTTATTAAGCTTGTGTTACTGGAAATCCAAATGCTCAGATAGACAACTTTTCATACACATTTTTCAGGGTATAACTTGTGAATAAGGGTCAATAAATGGGTTGGCCAGATTAGGACTTTTGTTGATTACAAAGAAATGGAGTAGAGATTAAGCAACGACCTCCTTCTCCCCCTCATTTCCTGTTTTTTTTTCCCCCATTCTTTTTGATGCTACTGCTCAGCAGCGAAAATCCACCTTTTCTCCTTCAGTGTGACTTTCAGATTTACAGAGAATCTATTTTAGAGCCCTGCTTTAATTAGGTATTGCTTAATTAATCCCTAAAGCTCCTATGTAACTAATCCCTCATTAAAAAAAATCCCTATGAAAAATATGCACACTTCTGTTAGGTATAATTTAGGTATAAATTAAGTACTATTTTCTCTTCTTTTCCTTGTCACATCTGATTCCAGAAGCAAAAGAAGACTAAGTTAACCTGAATTCAAAAAGCCAAATTAATTCACAGAAAAATTGCAGAATGCCATGGATGAAATCCTGACCACACTGAAATAAATCAGTATGCATTTGCTACTCATTTTTTAGCACCATGCTTTCAAACCAGAACTTCCAAAAGAGTTCTAGTGCTATCAAGTTTCTACAAGACTTCTTAGTTTCAGACAAGAAATTACTTAGGAGTTATTTATGTAGTAAGAACCTCTAATTCATATCACTAAATGCAGCTTCAGCATTTGGTATGTATGTCCTGACCTAATTCTTCAGTATTCTGTAAAGTAATGACTTATTAATAAACAGGAGAAAAACAATGAAAGAACAGATGACACCTTAAAGTCATATATACTATGTGCACCGCCAGGAGAATTGTGCATGCATTGCTTGTATACACAATGATGAGACTCACTCTTAATCAAATAATTACACTGGGGCAGGAAGATTGCAAGGAATACAAATGCAGCACACCAAGACATCTGTCTGAGTAGAAAATCCCTCATACCTCAGTGGATGTGTTTATTGCTGTACCATGAAAACAAGCTCTGCATGCTGCATGTCTGCATCACTGTGACAGTTTTAAGAGATCATCTTTTAAAATAAGTAGAATATAAAAACATGCCAAGTGCATACTGCACTAGACAAATGTATTTCATTCTTTCTACTATAATTTTGTAACTGGGGAAAAGAATTTGCACAACTAAAAAAATATAAATTAAAAAAAAATGTTAAAGCATGATTTATATCTTCACTAGTGAGCAACCACACATAAGACAGGAGCAAAATAAAAATAAATAAAAAAAAAAAAGGTAAAAACCTTACAGAAGATTACAGTTACAGTAGCCTTGATTTTTTTTTTTTTAAATTTTATGTAACATTGCTGTAGATGGAGGCTCAGGTGAGAAGACAAGGAAGCAAGAATGAGTGGTTGAAGTTATTTAGAAGCTAAATTATTATTTCATGTATATATCCAGTTACTTATATGTTATATATGTAATCTTTACATTATTATATGTTGATACTGAAATACTGAATATCAGTAATGGAGGTAAAAGAGTTTCCTGTAGGATATGTCAGTCAAAAAGGAGAAAATATCAGTATAGTATCAATAAGAATACAAAAAAAAATTTGATTCACCCTATTATTAGTTTAAAACCTAGCACTATTTCTAATAACAATACCACTAAATCTGGAAGAGAAGAATAAAGAGCTTTTAAAAAATATAGGAAGGAGGAGGAAAGTTAACAGAGAGGGACTGCAGAAGCCTCAGTAGGGTTTTTCCAGGAAGTGACAACCCTGCTGCTGTTACCCAGGGGTAAGAGAATCGCATCACTGGAGTTAAGGCGAACCATGGAGCTATGTCTGCAGAACTGAGCAGTGTTACTTTGGCAGTTGATACTCACAAGTCCTGCATAAAAACTCAAATGACTACAGTCTAGCCTTCCTTCAGAAGTGACGACTTAGAGCCTGGGACCATGGGAGTGTCATATTCACAGGTTTTAAAGAAACTCACTAAATGCATGCTTCCGACACATCTTTCACATGTATGTTGAAGTGAGGGGGAATGACATCTTCAATTTCAGCAGTCCTCAGGTAACAGGTTAGGGCTTTTGAGTAAGATGAATAAACAAATGTCTTAACTGATTAACTGATGCTATCTCCCTGGACCTGAGTAAGGCATTTGACTCTGTCCCACGTGTCATCCTGGTCACCAAACTGGAAAAACATGGACTTAATGGGTGGAGCACTGCTGTGTGCTGGTTTGAGGCTAATTAGAATATTTTAATGGAGAAAATTACACTATAGGCTGTGAAAGGAAAACGTCATGATGTCTACTTCACTCATAGGCTTGCTGGAGAATTGTTTGGGGACACTAACCAAAACAATTGATAAGTCAGTCTCTCTCTGTCGCTTGCTGGAACAGGAGCTGTTGGGCGATCTAGCAGCTTCTGGGCTCTGGCTCCTCTGCTGATTAATCCTCACTAACCACTTTTCTTCTAACCCCCTTGGCTGATCCTCCTAATTTACCTTGCACATAAGGCAAACCTTGGGGTAAGGCACAGGGGTGGGGAGAAGGTGGAAGGGTGGTTGGGAGCCCCTCCTGGGGTCTCTGATTTCTGGGAGGGGAGTTGTGTTGCTGTATTACCTTTTACTTGTATATTTCTGTAAATATT
>VWZE01011907.1:25038-48169 GCA_013396675.1 Eubucco bourcierii
GCCTGGGTTGATGAAAAGCTCAACATGAGCCTGCAGTGTGCACATGCAGCCCAGACAGCAACCGAGTCCTAGGCTGCATCAAGAGCAGTGTTGTCAGCAGGGCAAGGGAGGGGATTCTGCCCCTTTACTCTGCTCTCGTCAGACCCTACCTGGAGTACTGCGTGCAGTTCTGGAACCCTCAGCACAGAAAGGACATGGAAGTGTTGGAGTGGGTCCAGAGGAGGGCCACAAAGATGATCAGAGGGCTGGCGCAGCTCTCCTATGAGGACAGACTGAGAGTTGGGGCTCTTCAGCCTGGAGAAGAGAAGGCATCGAGGGGACCTGATAGTAGCCTTCCAGTATCTGAAGGGAGCCTACAGAAAGGCTGGGGAGGGATTATTGACAAGGTCTTGCAATGACAGGACAAGGGGCAATGGGTTTAAACTGGCAGAGGGGAGATTTAGACTAGACGTTAGGAGGAAGTTCTTTCCAGTGAGGGTGGTGAGACACTGGAACAGGTTACCCAGGAATGTTATGGCTGCTGCCTCCCTGGAGGTGTTCAAGGCCGGATTGGATGAGGCCTTGAGTAACCTGTACTAGTGGGAGATGTCCCTGCCTATGGTAGGGTCTTGGAACTAGACAATCCTTAAGGTCCCTTCCAACCTTACCATTCTATGATTCTATGAAACAAATGTTCTGGTTTTCAAAGATCTCACTTTAAGAATTTTCCTGTGTTCACTGAAGAACTGCAATGAGAAAGGCACATGTTAACCAGGACTATTTGGTAATTTGAAGAAGTAATTTGAGTATCATCCTTTGATTAAGGACAATAGATTCTTTAGATAATTGCCGATGTAAGGTGCATTTGTATTTTGTAAGCGTTATTGATGCTGTACATTTATTGCACTCCTTTGCTTTGATTTAGTGCTCGTCTTGAAACCAGCCAAGTCTATTTCAAGAGACAGTATCTTGTGAACAATGATCAAAGTGTAAATTTATGCAAATTCAATGCTTCACCTTAATTACCTTGATGGTGCTTGTCAGCAGCCTTTTCCATGCTTTCACTGATTAGCAAGCTATCACAAATAATTATTATTTCATCTGCAATTACAATGATGCTGTGCATTGGCTTATTGCCCAGCCACTGTATTGCATTCCGCCCCTCAGCCTGCTCTTCTGGAGTTCTGCCACACTGCACATCAAGAATTAGCAACCCTGTTTTATTTAATCAGTCACCATAAACTCCTGAACTTTATGATCCCATAAGGCAGGTTGTTTCTAAACTTCTACAAGTAGAAATACTACATAAAATTTTTAAATACAACCTGGAAAAGTGCAAGGGCGACAAAAGACTACTCCTCTATAGTCATTTTACGTCACTCTCACCTTCTCTTTGAAAACCCTTTTGCCTCTCTCTCTCCCCACCCCTTTTTCTTTTTCCCAGGATACTTTGTCAAATCAAATGTCACTACTATCGACACAGGAAGTATGAATTTTGGAGGTTAATAAGCTATATTCATTTTAAAAAAAAAATAATCTTGCAGTAATTAATTACCCTTCCCCTACAGTAGCTTCAGATCAGATTCAAAGGGCTCTAATTCTGTCCAGTTGATCTGTAAACGAGGTTATCTGAGCAGATTTTTTGTTACCTTCACAAGATGTTTGACTAGAAACACAGAAAATGTATTCATACAGTTAGTGTAAAAGTTCAGGCTCACCTCCTCCAACACACAAACCAAACAATAAATCAAAGCCCTACAAACAAACAAACAAAAACCCCCCAAACCTTAACAACAACAATAAAACCCAACAAAACAAACAGCAACACAATAAAATGCACTAAACTAAACAATTCCCTCCTTTCCCCTAAAAATATCCCCTCAGAATCATAACACAGATATGAAGAATTACCAGTCTGTCACAAACAGCTACTGGCAGCAACATGAACCCCATTGAACCTGAATTTCTCTTAGTACTTCATTCTGCTCCACTATCACAAGTACATCCTCCAGCACAGGTGCTTTGTGATGTTAGCTGTATTAATTAGGAAACCAAAATATTTAAAGTAATTCTTAACAAAAACCATGGACAGAGACAGCTGCTTTCCTCTGAATGTTAAATTTCCTCTGAGATAATTTTCACTAAAATGTATTAGAAAAAGAAAAAATGTATTCTGCTAGCAATGTAGACAGTCAAGACATTAAAGGATCTCTTTTCAGAGGGGCTACAGAGCATACATGACATTCAGAAAAAAAACAAAACAAAACAAGCAAACGACCCAACAAAAACAAATAAACAAAGCAACAAAGCAAACAAAATACAAACCCCAAGATTTACAAAATTTATTGTAAATGCTTAACAACCTAAAATGTAGCCTTGGACAACTTTGCTGTAAGTTTCACAACAGTGTATACCTGACTGTTTTGTGGGTAATAACTATTCCATAGATAGAATTGCTAAAATGAAAAGAATTTCCTTATGGGGAAATATGACTGAAGATGATAGACAGAAAGGAACTGAACCAGGTCACATACATGTTCATATCTTTTCTTTGTGATATATTTCTGCTGAGGTGGTCATCTCAGAACAGAAGAAGTAGTTTCCTGTAGTATTCTACTAACATCACTATAAATGATTTCTTGTATTATAAAATGATGATTTTAAATATAGACACCTGTGCTATGCAACTTGGTAAAGTCCAAATCTCCATAAATGTTAGCACAATAAAATGCAAATGCCTGTAGGAGCAGATAGATAGAGAAAATACATTTTTGTTCAATATAATCTGCTTTCTCAATGATTCTATTAACTTATTAACTTGTACCTAGTGTACCTTGTACTAAACCTTTTCTTGTCCTTCAAGAATCTGAAATAAAACACTCAGTTAATAAGACCAGCATTGTCCCAGTAGAATGTACCAAACCAAATTTTGAGCGTGTATCCTTATCATTCATCAGATTGAAAACCTTTCACTGAGACTATACAAATTCAATAGACTCTAAGGAGTTGTTAACATAGATTTTTCAGCCTTCAAAGTTTCTGGCCAATGTCTACATTTCCATTTCAGAATCTGTAGGAGAGTAATTCTTCCCTTTTCATTAGAAAAAAAATCCTTTGAGAAACAAAGGTCTTCCCTTATAATACAAAGCCGCTGACTTAGTGATGCTGGAAAACTCTATTTTGAAGAAAATTAATACTAGAAAAACCTGCTCTATGTAAGAATCCAGCCTTTCATATTCATTCTATTCTTTAGTTACTTTGTAATTCATTATTTTAAAAACAGGAAAAAAAGTAAGATCAAACCTTGGATAAGTGTTAAGCAGATTTTGCAGGTAGCTCTAACAGTGCACGTTGCATGTTCATGGCTGCTTCATCTCTCCAGGTTCCTTGTGCCTGACAAAGCAGTACTGTCTGAGGCCAGATATCCCAGGGATTCAGATATTTTATTTATTTAATTGTCTAGTTTTTACCACCAACTGTCATCCTGACAGATAAGTGCTCTAACTTGGAAAATTAAAACACAAAACAAGAACTAAGAGGAAACAGTCAAACAAATGTTAAACAAAATAAACAGGTCTTGCTCCTGCCCTAAATTCATGTGTGAATTAATCATTGATTAGAGCTATAACAAAATTTTAACTATTTTACTCCATTGTTACTTGCTAGGCAGTTAATAAGGCAATCCTTAATCATTTTAAGATTTTAAGATTCATAGACATAAGGCAATTTTTAAAAAAATACATTTAGAGAGCACCACTCTCTCTCAAGACTAATTTATTGCAGATAATTTTTAAAGGGTTCTCTTAGTTTCCCTTTGTTTTTATCCAGGCTTCCCAAGAGAATGAGGTTTATGTGGTCAGAAGAAAGAAGAAATTGATGCATCTTTGAGTAGCTTAATTGTTGAAACTAATAGTATTCTGATAAACTCAACAAAAATCTTCATACTGGGAATTATACTGAGAACCATCTAGTGAAATAAGTAGCCATATCGAGGAAATACAACTCCTGTGCTTTCTCTGAGGAAGACATTACAATGGAAGCTCTCATGGTCAATAGTTCAGTGAGCTGACATGGATATTAGATGACATCTTATTAGATGCCTCAGTAATAGGAAAGCTTTAATCAAAGTTCCCAACTGTAGTGGTTTGAGAGGTTTTCTCCCCCACACAAGATTTAACAGATTATCTCAGAGAGATGGAAGTTAAGGGTGAGGCTATATTTTACAGTGTAGCACAAATTTACTGTGCTGGGTTGAGGCTAATTGGAATATTTTAATGGAGAAAATTATACTATAGGCTGTGAAAGGAAAACATCATGATGTCTACTTCACTCATACACTTGCTAAAAAATTGTTTGGGAACAATAACCAAAACAATTGATAAGTCAGTCTCTCTCTGGCTCTTGCTGGAACAGCAGCTGCTGGGGCGATCTAGCAGCTTCTGGGCTCTGGCTGCTCTGCTGATTAATCCTCACTAACCACCTTTCTTCTAATCCCCCTGGCTGATCCTCCTAATTTGCCTTGCGTGTAAGGCAAACCTTGAGGTAAGGTATAGGGGTGGGGAGAAGGTGGAAGGGTGGTTGGGAGCCCCTTCCTGGGGTCTCTGATCTCTGGGAGGGGCGTTGTGTTGCTGTATTACCTTTGTGGTTGGGAGCCCCTTCCTGGGGTCTCTGATCTCTGGGAGGGGTGTTGTGTTGCTGTATTACCTTTAACTTGTATATTTCTGTAAATATTCTGTCTGTAGCGTATCTATCTGCTGTACATTGTGCTGAGCTGTAAATAGAGCTTTATCATTTAACTTCCAGCCGGCTGAGTTCTAGTCTGGGTCATTTTACAAAGTGTGGGGGGCGGGGAACTCCCAAACCTTCACATTTACAAGCATATATACACAGTATTTGCAGATATTTACTACTATATACAAGTTAAAAGTAATACAGAAAGTCAAAACTCCTCCTGAACAGTAGAACTGATCAGGAGGGCTCAGAGCTAACTCCCCTCCTTCCTTCCACCCCCTTCTTTATCTCAGAAGGCTTATGTGCAGGGGTGAGATGTCAGATAAGAGGTTAGGAGGAGAATGATTAGATTGAGTTATACAGGTCCAGGCAAAGGGGCTAATAAATCAAATGACAACCAGACAGAGACTGTGAATCTTTGTTTACATTTTAGCTTTTTTAGCTAAGCAAAACCAATGGGTAATATAGGCATCACTATTATTTTCTTTTCACAACCAATGATCTAATTTATCCCATTAAAATATTCCAGTTAGCTTCAAACCAGCACAACAACCCAGATAAAAATTCTACAGAATCTTGACTTTAATTCTGTGTCACTGTGTTCCCCTAGTACCTTTTCGTGCTTAAGCAATAGTCACCAGTGGTGGTTGTGGTGACCCATTGACATTTCCTGCACAGCAGCAAACTTTATGCCAGGATCTCCCCTTGAGTGAGGATGCCTCTTCAGGTTACTTCTTGAGATTGAGAGAATCCTTATTGCATCGGACACTCAGTAAGTGAATTTGGAACAAGAACATTGAAACTCTGAAATCTTAGCTAAGTGATAGAAAGGGTTGATTCTGCACACATAAACCTTTAGACATAAACTGTTGATCAAGTCTGGGACTAAGACTATATCCAGTTACATCTACACTCCCAAGAAATTTAGAATGCAAGAGGGTTCTTTCTGAATCTTGTGACCCATTAGGAGGGTCACCCTGACAGTTTTGTCATACCTTGGCCTCATGTATCAATTAATTGAGTGTAACTGACCTTTAAATCTCATTAAACTACTGTTGTATTTACTACTAAAATTTGCTATATCACTGGTTTATATCAATACCTATAGTGTGACTTCTGTCTTATGAGGGAAGTGTGACACTCCATCAGCTACCCTTTCTCACACTCATAAGAGCACTCATACATTAGCATTCTGGTATTTCACAGACTCAGAGAATGGCGCAGGATCTCTGAAGGTCAGGCAACCCAATTTCTTAATGTAGGACCAACATTGCTCTCTGTGTGTAACCTGCAGGGAAAAATGAACTGTGATGCAGTGGACTTAGTAGGTGTCTTATTTGCCAGTCTTGTAAAAAAGTGTTGTAGAGAAGGCAAGGATTTGTTTTTGTATGTTTAAGACTGACTCTGTGGTAAAGAGTATGCTTAGGAAGCTTGTTAAAAATAAGTAGGGAGGAACTGATTTGGAAGTGAAACTCACTTGAAGTTTTCTATGAAAAATTGGTTTCATGTATGGCAAGTAAAGCCAAATAATTTTGCTTGGTTTACCATGCCTCTGTTCTTACAAGAGTCTCAAAGTCTCTTTGCCAAGTGTATTTTGTGCATATTAATTATGCTGCTGAGGCAATCTATGTTGAACATAAATTCATGTCATGCTGACTGTTATAATCATTGAAACACCATTAAAATATAAGGCATCTGTAGCACATTTTTGTCGATAGAACAAGCAATAAAATGTCTGTCACACGTGGTTTAGCAGTTGTGATGTGATAATGAGCAGCATGTTATAAACTACTACAGGGACAAAGTATTTTAACATCAGTAGCTTTCAAACACTGGAACGCTATTCAGATTATAACATTTTATTAGACAGAAGCAAATGAATACATAGAGATAACGGATAAGGCAGATGCTAAATTTCTCTTTACTGACTTTTAAAGGAGAAAAACTGTCAAAGATCAGTGCAGAAAATCTCCAACATCGCCATCATATTTACCATTAAAACCATATTTTGTACTGTGACATTGCTGTCAACTATGTCTTCATCTCCTGAATGCATTAACATGACTAAGAATGTGTAACTTTAGCCTGTTGTGGTCAGCATTCTTTTTCCCCTTAAAATACAGAAACAGTTCTTTTTCTATTTCTTCTATGGATTTAATGTAATTGTAGCCCTCACTTTTATTTTTTGGGGGTGTGTGTGTGTGTGTGTGTGTGTGTGTTTGGAGGTTGCCATGTGACCTTGTAAAGATTTTACGGATAAAGAACAAAAAATGAAGTGAGTATAATTAAACAGTTAAATCTCAAGATTTCAGGCTGTGAGTACTACATTACAAATCAACAGGCAATAAAAATCCAATAGCCTTGATTTTTCCTGAAATGCACTGAGAGGTTGTACTCTCTACTTAAACATTTAGACAACATAAATACTCGTGTGACCCTGTTTTATTTGACTCTGTTGCATGTGAGAATGAGGAAAGAATTTAAGCAATTAGTTTGTAACTTGAACTGAACTAAGATCCTATAATAACATTGCTTGTTTTATAGTAAATAGATTATTTTTTTCAAACCAACTAACAGTAAGGTGTTGAAAATGTACTTATTTAGCATATGATTATTACAGTTTGTTTTATTTTGTGCTTTATTTTCTTAACTGCATCAATTACTCAGATGTGCTGCTGTCTACAAGTAAGGTTCATCTGTGCAAACATACTATTATGCAGTGGCCATAAAGGACAGTGCCTTTTGCAACCATAGACACTACTAATATTTGCAAAATCCTTATGCTTATGTTCACACAGCAGCATACTCCTCTCATGAATTTAATCAGATGTCATCTTTGAAGTTTAAATGTTTTCAATAGCACTTCCATTCTCTTTCACTCTCCTCTAATTCTGTCCTAGATGCTCATGAAAGATTTGGTCAGGAAGGGAAACTTGAAACATTTTACAGTAGTTGGGGTATGTCCTTTAAGGTTGTTGTAGACTATAATTATTTCTAAATGCTTATTCACAAAAAAGAAAAGGAATGTATTTTTCTTCCATAAAGTGAACCAAAAGAAGACCTGAAAGTCACAGTTACTCAATGTACTGTGGATGTACTGGGAGGGAATTATCAATGATAGATTTTTCTCTTGCTGTTTAGATAGTCTTAACACAGTGACATATACTATTTGTGAGAAATATCATGGTGTGTAATTCTAAAGCTTATGATAGATTGCTTTAAAGGATTTTCTGTAGGCACAACTGCTTATAGCACTGAAATTACTTGTCAGAGTCCCACTGATTGGGCATGACATGGAGAGACTTGACTCGGTGAGTTGCCCTGAAGAAGGCATAGCAACAGCTCCAACACAGTTTGGAAAGAGCTTGGAATGGAGAGAAAACATGTGATTAAACGTGAAGCTTGCCATGCACAGATTCTGCTAGGTCTATATATCCAGAGAGCAAAATTGATGATTAAGATGATATTTTCCACACACATTGTGGGGGCGGTTCAAGTGTCCTACAACTAGGCTTGATGCCTGCTTGCAATGAGTGATAACATGCATTTCTTGCATTACAGTCTTTAGAATTTCTGTTGGACATGTTATTACATATAGGTTAAGGTGGTTTGTATGTCTTGCTGATACCACTTGAAAGAAATTCACATTGGTAAGTCATTCTGCACAGGATGTGCAGAACTTCTTAGTTTGGGCATTAGTTTTACATCAGTAAAAACCATGTCTACTGAAAAAGCGAATTATAGTAACCTTAAATTATAAATCATTTCAGGAAGTAAATGCAGATAAGTGATAGCCAACTGCTGCTAGTCATATTTCAATACAATTTTCTTTCTTTTAGTCTTTCTAAACACTAGAGATCTCAGTTAAGTACTCTGAAGTCCAGATTAATGTTGTCAGGTGTTCAAAAGCTCACTATCACTGAAATAATTTATTTTATAATTTCATGGGAAAATACTAAAAGTAGATGTACTTTCTATTACATATCAAAACAATTTTTCTCTTGCAGAGTGAAATGAAGCCAGGGACTGAGATTGTTTCTTTCTTACAAACAAAATACTCAATTTCTGTTATTAAAGTGGAAGGATAACATTGAATCTTTTTCATCTTACTGTCCTCAGGGTAGCAGATAAGAAAGGACAACACTGAAATAGCTTTCTAATAAAGAGATGTAGAAAAAGGCCATAAAAATAGAAACAAATGAAGACCAGAGAATTCATTCCACCTCAGTGGTTTCTCTGAGGACACAACACTCCAGCATCTACGCAAAGTTTTAAAATCTCCATAGACCTTAGAATAGTGTTCTTGATTATTTGTTTAACTAGGAAGACAGATCTGGGAGGTGCAATTCTAAACCATTGAGTCTAGTCCCCTGTAATCCCTGAGTGGAAGGTCAGTAGGGTGATAACTTTGCACACTAAACACTCCTCCTGTGGTAAAGACCTACTACAAAACAGCAATAATCAAAGCTGAAACATGACCTGCAAAAAGAATAGGACAGACCAAAAACCATTTGCTTCACAGAGGTCCCCAGATGATACCAGGAATTGTATCACTGTAAAGAAAAGCAGAATTCTTAAAAAAAAAAAAAAAAANCAGTCTGATTTACTTTCTGCCTTCACATCTAGAGAATAGTAAGAACCTACCTGGAACTGGAAGGGTATTTAATCATGCTTAATTTTCATCTAATTTTTTGGTGAAGGACAAGAAGTGATAAGTTAAAGACAAATTCTTCATTTCACTGGTTGCATCATTTAACAAGACACTGTATTAATGTAACTGTATTCTAAATGGTGGTTGGAGGCTTGGTATTAGCATCAAAAACTATGTCACTTATTAGCAACCTTTATCTCTGGAAACATTTTTGTGTTTAAAATCAGAAACTGCTTGACTGCTTCAGCAGTAGTGGTCAGATTTCTAAAAGTAGACATCAGCTCTCCACTACTAAACTCAAACCGTTAAATAAGAGATTGCTTTCAGAAGGCTGTTTCATGCTTCATGTTGAAATGCATTGATCTCAGTCTGGTTTATACTGGCCCAATTTTCCACATGAGAAAATGAATTAAAAATAAAGTGGTGTTTTCATTTGTTAGCAACTTATGTTAGCTTTCTCAGTACAAAAGCAAAACAAGACATAATGGTACTGAAGAACAATTTCCTTCCATCGTTCAGGAGGTCTCATCATCAGATCAAATCACCAAGGGCAGTGGTGATGTTAGTTTATCTGTCACAAAACTGCTTAAGTTATTTATAGTCTTAAGTTTCTGATTAACTTAAAGTCGTTGCTTAAAGAATTATTGAATGAGACAATCAAGCTGTGAAGGTTTGGGAGTTCCCCACCCCCCACACTTTGTAAAATGACCCAGACTAGCACTCAGTCGGCTGGAAGTTAAATGATGAAGCTATATTTACAGCTCAGCACAATGTACAGCAGATATTTACACTATATACACATCATCTACAGAAATATACAAGTCACAGAGTAAAAGGTAATACAACACAACTCCCCTCCCAGAAATCAGAGACCCCAGGAGGGGTTCCCAACCACCCTTCCACCTTCTCCCCACCCCTGTACCTTACCCCAAGGTTTGCCTTACGTGCAAGGTAAATTAGGAGGATCAGCCAGGGGGGTTAGAAGAAAAGTGGTTAGTGAGGATTAATCAGCAGAGGAGCCAGAGCCCAGAAGCTGCTAGATCCCACCAGCAGCTCCGGTTCCAGCAAGAGCCAGAGAGAGACTCACTTATCTGTTGTTTTGGTTAGTGTTCCCAAACAATTCTCCAGCAAGCATATGAGTGAAGTAGACATCATGATGTTTTCCTTTCACAGCCTATAGTATAATTTTGTCTATTAAAATATTCTAATTAGCCTCAAACCAGCACACAAGCAGCTTCACATCTTTGCTAACACGAAGATTTATGTTGCTCTAGTAAAACCTTAAATAACAAAGTTATGCATTACTTTGTCATGTCAAACATGCAACAGAGGCAAAAGAGGAAAATACTCCCACATGCGTCTTAAGGGAAAGTTAATAATCTACCAGATATTAAATTATGTTGACTTTATGGATACTACATTGAACTGAATGCAAAACCACTTACTGTCTTCTGTGAGAGTATGCTAGAAAGTTTTATGTCTGACTAGCTGAGACTAGTCTGGTTGACTTTTACGAAGTGGGGGAGCGGGTGGGTAACTCCCAAACCATCACACACACTCATGTATAGTCACATATTTGTACACACTGTGAGTATAATGAAAGTCTTCTTTGATTTCCAAGGCATCTTCTTTGTCCTGTCCTGTCAGAACCTCTTCAGGTCATGCATTAGTGTTTGCACATTGATTTAGTACAGAGGTGTTGCTGTGCCTGAACCAGTATTTTTTTTGTCCCCACAGAGAAAAGTGAAACAAGTGTTGCTCATTCTTCTGAATACCAGCTTACAAGTTTCACGAATTGCTGATTACTTTTCATTTGACCTGGGAAACGACACACTTCATGCATATCTAATTTTTAGTGGTACACAGCGGTACCTTGCAACTATGGTTTGTTGTGTTTGGTTTTTGTTTTTGTGGTTGGTTTTGTTTGGGTTTTTTTGTGTATGCTTGTATGATTTGGTTTTTTTGGAGAGGGAGAGTGTTTTGGTCTTGAGGTTTGGGATTGGGGTTTTTTAAATTTTTTTGTTTGGGTTTTTTTGGTGTTATGTTGTTACTTTTACTGTTTGTAAAATTCTACTTTTCTTTTGTGAGTTTAATATTAATGAAAGGTCACTGGAATATTTTCTAATAGATATAATGACAGTGCAGAGGCAATTTCCTTGGAAAGAAATGGTTGACTTATTTTCAACTCAAAAGGTAAGTTAGCAGAAAATATAAGGATGTCTTTTAGGTCTTCTCAGGTTAAACTTGTACGTATACCCAGACAATGCAAACTGAAAGTACTTTTGGAAATGATAGGCTCTGGGATTCTTCGCTCTTACAGCACCCAATGGTAGGCTAAACGTATAAAACTGAAATAATTGTGAAAATAAAGAGATACTCCAGGTCCTAAACTGGTTATCATTATTGTTGGTATGTTGTAAAGACATCTATATTGTAAAGATAACCTGGGGAAAGTATTGTAATATCATAATATGATCAGTTATTTACTTTTTAATTTATAATTCAATATATTTTTATATTTTGATCTCTCTCATTAATATTTTATATGAGACGCAGTTTATGAATTGTTATCAGGCTAGGAAACATTTATCAATGAAAGTCATATAACACAGGAAGGGAAAACTCTGGTAAATGTTTAAGCAGCAAAACAAATCTGTTCTCAGAAATATTAGGTATATTTCGCTATCATGGACAGAGGAATGGAGTGCACCCTCAGCAAATTTGCAGATGACACCAAACTGTGTGGCACAGTTGACTTGCTAGAGGCCAGGGATGGCATTCAGAGGGACCTGGACAGGCTGGAGAGGTGGGCCCAGGTCAACCTCATGAAATTCAACGGGACCAAGTGTAAGGTCCAGCATCTGGGTAGGCACAATCCCAAACACAAATGCAGGCTGGGTGGTAAATGGTTGGAGAGCAACCCTGAGGAAAAGGACCTTGGAGCCTGGGTTGATGAAAAGCTCAACATGAGCCTGCAGTGTGCACATGCAGCTCAGACAGCCAACNAGGACATGGAAGTGTTGGAGCGGGTCCAGAGGAGGGCCACAAAGATGATCAGAGGGCTGGAGCAGCTCTCCTATGAGGACAGGCTGAGAGAGTTGGGGCTCTTCAGCCTAGAGAAGAGAAGGTTTCCTTATAGTAGCCTTCCAGTTTCTGAAGGGAGCCTACAGGAAGGCTGGGTAGGGATTATTTACAACATCCTGCAACGACAGGACAAGGGGCAATGGATTTAAACTGACAGGGGAGAGATTTAGACTAGATGTTAGGAGGAAGTTCATTCCAGTGAGGGCAGTGAGGCACTGGCACAGGTTGCCCAGGGAGGTTGTGGTTGCTCCCTCCCTGGAGGTGTTCAAGGCCAGGTTGGACGAGGCCTTGAGTGAACTGTACTAGTGGGAGGTGTCCCTGCCTATGGCAGGGTGTTGGAACTAGATGATCCTTGAGGTCCCTTCCAACCTTACCATTCTATGATTCTATGATTAACATGTTCAAGAATCTTTGTGCAATTCTGGATGGACTTTGATCCTTGTAGGTGCCAGCAACAATCAAGTAAATAACATGATGAAGCAGCCTGTATGTATTACTGGAGTTAGAAGACAGGAGTGGGCAGAGATCTCTAGAAATGGCTTTGAAAATTTATTTGCATACAGCAACATCACGACAATATTAAAGTGGGGCAGAGTGGGATAAGACAGCCTAAACACTTCTCTTGTCTGTAATGGCAGGACTGTAAACATCTGCTGTCACTGAGTTGTTCAGGATTGAGAAAAATGTCCTAGACAAAGCCTGCATAAGAGATTTGACTTGCGTAGTTTGCAGGTTTCTTAGAGGTTTGTTTTGTAATAGTCTTTCCAACCTTACTATCAGAAACATTTTTTTCTTAGATCTGTTTCTGTTTTGGACTTTCCTTATGTTTAAGATTAATGAAGACATATTTGAGATGACATGCATTACTTTTTATTTTTTGGTATAAGCAAGGTATGTCAAGCTATGCTAAAAGAAAAATCTTGCTACCTGAAGTTTGATAGCATAATGTATTCCTTTGACTCCCTAAATTAATTAAACAAATAGTGACATATAACATTTTAAAGAAAATAGATTAACTTTGACAGAAAAAATAAAACCCACAACATTGACAATACTCTTGACACTTTTTCTTTCCTTGTTTGTTCTTCAGAAAACATTAACAAAGTTAATGAACAAACAGATACTCTTAAGGAGAGGTTAAATCGGAAGCAGAACACTAAATACTAACAATGCAATTATACCTTCCCTGATCCTCCACCAGTGGACAAAAAAAGTAGAAAAAGAAAATATATTTGCAGAAATATCAAAGGAATTTTCATCTCAGTTTAAACAAAGGCACCCTGAATAATGTCAGGTTTGAACTAAAACTGATTATAAGAAGTTACTGGAAGTTGGAGGGGAAATGTTGAATATATATGTATAAATTATAACAATGAATCTTTGACATTAATTTTCTTAGATTATTTAAGTAACAAAAGAGAACCTATACCTTAGCAGACATCCACAATGCATTTATCTGAAAGCAGTGATTCTTATCCCTTTATTTATCTCTTTACTTGCAGAAAACAAAAAATAATCACCTAATTAATTTCTCCAAAGGATTTTATATATTCACTTTTTCTCCTGGTGTATATAGAAGAATAGCAAAGGTCATGAGGTCAACTGGCAGATGATAAAGTTTATATTTCATTTGCTGGGTAGGATATGCTTTGTAAAAGATGCCAGTTTCTTAAGGCCCATGGCCAAGATCATGTAAAGTGAATGGAACTGTTACTAATGTTAGAAGATTTCTTCAAGGGAGGGAGAGTTGGTAAGAGTGGGTTTTTAACCTGTAGTGTCACTGTCTGCATGGTAGACTCTTAGTTACAGCACTTTTGAATGGTGCTGCAGTTTCAAATGATAACATTTTGAGCACTGAATTTGAGTGTCTGGATGACAAAGAAAAATTCTCCCATTTGTTCTTTCTGTTTGAAAATTGCTTCATTCTATTAATTGTATTGAAGAGTTTTATCTTGGATTCAAAATGTCAAAATTTGAATGGATAAAGTGATTAGCCGTTTTGCCTGTGGGAATGTTAGTAACTGTGTCACTAAAATTCTATACTTTTATAAATTGGGTTTTCTCAGAAATATAGTTTAATTATTAAATTTTAACATTTTTTTATTTTCATTTTTATTGTTAATAACATATAATGGTAGAAATACAGCTATAGGAATGAACAGGAATTTCTGGGCTTTATGATACTCATTTTATTTTGCAGGAAAATCATCTAAGCCATAACAATATTTTCTTCTACTGAGTACATTAGCTATTAGGTATGGAGAGTGCCTGGCACTTCAGAAGGGAAAATTATCTAATAATAGAGGGAGGAGATGAAGGCTGACTGCCAAAAAAATGCAGAATAGATGGTAGTTGTGATGGATGCCCTACTAACAAAGATGAAGAAGTCTTAGCAAGAGTGCACTGGTAGAGAATAAAACATAAGGTAAAAGGAGTACACACAAAAGGAAGAAAATGGATTTGAAGCAGTAAAAAAGGAATTGTTCAAAGAAATAGGTAAAACTAGTATCACTTTATTTGTCACAAATAAAAGGACAGAAAACTTGTCCTAGGAAATTGCCATGATTGTTTTGATAGGCGTCCTTCTGTTTTAGAGGCTTAAAAGGACAGAATATGTACACCAGTTACATTTAATTCAACACTGCATCCAACTCTTCTCTGTGACTGCACAAGAAAAATAGATTCTACCATTTTTATGGAAGCAAAAAGAAATAATAAACAGTAAATTGTGATTAATAATCAGTTGTAATTCCAAGGAATTTCTGGATTAAAATTTTATCTTTAAGAAATAAATTCCATACATGAGAATCTTTCATAACTTTACAAATAATAGATAGGATAGATTAACTAGGAAGCCTTCAAACTAACAGAGTGAGATGAATAGAATCAACAATTATGAGAAAAAAAGATTAACTAGCTGAATTTTAAAGAGGTGATGGTGTGTGCAATACAATAGTGTTTAACAATGTGCAGCAGAATACAAAAGAGGTGGTAAAGTTGCATAGGATGAACATTATGCCTCAGGTTACTTCTCAGAAAGAATCTTGCATATACAGTATTGAGTGAAAGGAGTCAAAGAATTTCAGTCTATGACCTCCCCTTATTTCTCCACTGTCTGTTACATTACAGATATTTATCTCACATTGTTCTGTCTTGGCCATCTGCCTGCTTGTCCCTGTATATGAGGGCAAAGTCTGACACTGAGACTCCTTAATACAATTTACTGTCATGATCACTCACTTTCTCCTGTGTATTCATTTAACATTGTTTTTTTCTCTGTTCCATTCCATTACTTTTGGCAATCTAAAATATATATTATTCAGAAAGTCATTAATGAAAATGTATAAAAGTCTTTTAAGGTATTAGAATTCCCCTACATTAGTATATGAAATCTTCACAAAACCTATATTGTCTTGAGAAGTAGAATCAAATTATTTTTTTCTGTTTTCTGGAGAAATCCAAAGGTAGTGACTTGACCAAGACCACATAAAAAATCTGTGCAGAGGAAAGTATTGAAATCAAGATCCATGAACCTTAGTCTACTGACTATACTGTTGTAATTCCCACCAGCAAATGGAAAAAAACAGCAACAGAAACAAATTTATGTGTTAATAAAATTGAATTGATTTGTAGGCAAATCTGTAACAGCCGAGTCCCTGTGTTGTTTTGCAAAATGCTTACTCAGTCTAGGCAGATGGATGTTTGTACTATGCAGTTACCATAGTGCTTGGTGTAACGCAAAATCCTACTCAAAAGACAGCATATTTACTAAGCCTCAGCTGTGTGGCAATGTATCCACACCACTTCCAAGTCAGCTCAAAATTTAAGTGGGACTACCTTTTGTTCACCAGCTGAAGGGTTTTCAAGCAGTGTTCAGACCTGGTGCTTAGGGACATGGCTTTATGTGACTCTTCAGTACTGGGCCAAAGGTTGGACAGGATGACGTTCAAGGTCTTTTCCAAATGGATATATTCTGTGATTCTGTGGAAGGCTTGCCTAAACATAAAGATAAATGATGAACTTCTAGAGGCAGCTCACAGGAGTTTATGGAGCCTTTCTACAAGAGCATTTTTCACCTCCTTAAAAGATGTTATCAGACTCATGACTTATAAACTCCAAAGGCGGTGAACGAAGGTGCTAAAAAAGCCACAGGCAACAGTTACCATATTTAAACAATTATTTCTTCACTTCAGAAGCAAAATGATTGCCACATATATCAAGGGCAAAATGGATGACTCATAGTCTACCACAAACACTTGAATGTGTGGTCTATGATATTTACCAAAGGCAGGAGTGAAACATGGATGTGTTGGTTCTGAATGTTGCACTTGTAACAACCAGACAGCGAGTTTTGTAACAGCATAGCTGCCAAACACAAATTAAAAACTCAAGACATCTTCCACAGATCGTTAATGAGGTGTCTTTTTAAAATCCAGGTTTGGGAGACATTTTGATGAAACCTAAACTTAAATAAATGTCAAGATTCTCACAAGGCCATAAGTCAAGTTTTAAGAAGCCTGACTGAGTATAAGGGAATTCATAGCCAAATATAAAGAGCTAGCAAGACTGTAACAGATGGATGTTCTAAAGTCCAGATGAGTTTACAGTGTTAGATATTATCTGACATTGGACTAGCTGATATTCCAGGAAAAATTGGCAAGTTTTTAAACTGAGTACCATTCCATCAAATCTGATAAAGTGCAATGAAAGGCAAAAATTAGAACTTACCATGTTGCTGTTAAAATCCAATTGTGAATATATATATATATATATTTGTTATTACATTGTTACTACATCGAAACTGAAAGACAAAAAGTAATTGGGAGTTTTGTCATGTGAAGATATCTTCAGGAAATTGTAATAAGCTATAAGAAAATATATCTGATTTTCATACCCATTAGGTTTGTGGATTTTAATACATAGACTCACTTTCAGGGTGCATCTCAATGCTGCTTATCGATGAGCAGGTATGAAAAATCTGAAGTGGAATGCTTGTTTCTAACAGTAACTCTGCTTCTTAATTTTATCATTTGGCTGCCATGTGATGGTTTGGGAGTTACCTGCCACACCCACTCTCCCTATGAAAATCACCCAGACTAGACTCAACCAGCTGGAAGTTAAGGAATGAAACTATATTTGCAGCTTAGCACAATATACAAGCATATATATATACAAGATACATGAATATTTACAGAAATATACAGAAATATACAAATTAAAAGAAACACAGAAACACAACACCCCTCCCAGAAATCAGAGTCCCCAGGAGGGGCTCCCAACCACCCTTCCACCTTCTTTCCACCCCTCTACCTTACCCCAGGGTCTGCCTCACTTGCAAGATGAGTTTGGAGGATCGACCAGGGAGGTTAGAAGGAGAGTGTTTAGTTAGGTTCAGAGCAAAAGGCCAGAAGACACACCAGCTCACAGAGAGAGACTCTCTGTGTTATGTTCTCATTTTTATACATCTCAGCAAGCCTATGAGTGAAGTAGACATCATTGTTTTCTTTTCACAGTTTATAATCTACTTTTTAAATTAAAATATTCCAATTAGCCTCTAACCAGCACACGCAGGAACTCATTTTTGTGCATACTGATTATTTTGTTTCAACTAGCCTTCTTCAGTTTCAAAATCTTCATGAGAACATTCAGAAAAAAAGAAAAACACATGTCTTTATCCCAATCCATTGATACCAGTACCCTTTTGCAGCTTGTTCACAATCATTAAGCAGAGAAACTCTGCTTCTGAACTTCTGAAAACAGACTCTTCCTCGACAGGTATCAGAATTGGCATGATGACAAGAACAGTCCTCAAAATTCTCATGAATTGGAGTGTGCTCTCGTTGTTTTGGAAATACAGAAAACATTGCCCAAAAACCACAGAGACTAAACACATCCCTTTTTTATGCTACGAGCACCACTGTAGGAATTACTAAACTATAGACCAGCACCCGCTTCATTCCCAGAACCCTTATCAACTCTGTTTCCTAATGAGTAGATGAATCTAGTGCTTTTCTGAAACTTGTGTGTTCTCCTTCCTGGTGCAGGAGAACTGAATCTAATGTACTTGAAGATTTGGAGGCCCTTCCCAGACCAGCATGATTTGTGCTGTTTTGCTCCCCTTTGAATGCCAAATCACCAGTGGCTAGGTGAACTCCTGGAGGTACTCAGCCACACAGACCAGCACAGTACCTTAACCAATAGCAATAGCAACACCAATAGCAATACCAGCAGCAATAGGAATACCAATACCAGCAAACCCCCACAGCATTCCTAAAAGTGCAGGCAGTCCAGTGTCCCTGCATCTCTCTGGCTGAAACTCACTGTTGAGATGTGCACATACATGTCCTTGTTCTCTGTGATAGTGTGATAGTTTTGCCCCAGTTGGAGGCCAAATGCCCACCAAAGCTGCTCTATCACTCCTCCTCTTAAATAAACAGGGGGAAGGGGGAAATATAACAAAAACCAACCACAGGATAGAAGCAATTTAATAATGACAACAAGTAAAGCAACAAACTGTGCAAAAGTAGAAGCAGAGAGGGAGATGTTAATCTCTAATCGCCATCAGCAGACAATGTTCGGTCTCGGGAAGCAGGACTCTCTACACTTGGTGGTTACTTGTGGAGAACAGACCCCATAGAAAAATCTTTTCCAACTTCTTTCATTCACTTCATTCTTATATCTGAGTTGATGTCACATGGCATGGATTACCCCTTTGACCAGTCTGGACGAGCTGATTTGGCTGTGTCCTCTCAGTATCTTGGGGTGGGGAGATATTGGAAAAAATGCGGCCTGGGTACTCAGCTTAGCAATAGCCACAACACTGGTGCATTATTAACACTTCGCTACAGCTATGTAAAACACAACATTAGAAAGATATTTTGAGGAGAATTAACCCCATCTCAGCTCAGTTCAAACCTACTACAGATTGCAACATCAACGTATTCACAGAACCCTTAAATATGAGCTCCAGATGCACCAGATTTCCATGACTGGGTCCTGGTTCCCTGCTACAGTCACTGTCTCTCACCTTTGTCATTCCAGCTTTGGGTCTCACTAATTAACTCAGCCTGAAATGTGCTGATGAGTTGCACAGACAGCCAGGCCTGGGTTTCAGGAGAGACACAGCCCAATCCCTCCCAAAGCCTATGGGATCTTGTGATACTCTTGGTTGTCATGGCTAAAAGCTGGTCTTCCTTGAGGACTTATGCAGCCTGAGTATATGCTGTTGTAAACCTTGCTCTGGCATGCCTCTGTTTTACCTCTGAAATGAAAATGAGGTGTTTACATGATCTACTGCAGACTGCAACTTTTTACAAGAAAGAAGGGAACCAGTGCATTACCAGCTGAATTATCTTGCACTTATGTTTGTTTCCATCTGTTCTCAGAGTCAGATACATTCGTCTTAGTATAGCCTGTGCTGAGACCGTATAATGAGAGCTGTGGTAAGAATTGTTTCTTCCTGGGATCATACAGGCTTAAAGAAGAGAATCACTTATACCTCTGCAACGTGAGATTTTTATCCATGAAATATTTGCCATAGGTTACCAAGACTGTACTGTACTGCACTGTCCTCTTCCTAATATCCTTATGTTTCATATCAGACTGTTTTTCTCTTTATTCTCTTTATTCTTTGTATTTTTACCAGGTGAGATAAAGCTCTGAGACAGTGCTCATCACTTGGAAAAGAGTGTGAAATCTTTTGGCAAGTAAGATTAGTGGATCTCCATGGAAGACAAGTACATGCTTGAACACAGTATATTATTTAGACACCTCATTTTTAGATATGTCCTACAGTTTTGTGACAGAAAATTGTGCAGGTGTATCAACTTTTGAAAAAATTAAGTATCAGAAAAATTCTGTGAATTATTTTGCAATGTGAAATGCATAAAGGAAAATTAACACTCATGACAAATTTTCATCAATTGACAGAACACTGAAACTGTACCGTTTTGCTCCACAAACAGCAGGAACAACAGCATAAACAAACAATTAAAATACATTAATTATACTGTATAATATAATACATATTACATGTATTATATATATTTTATGATTAATATGTTGTCTATATTATAATGTATAATTTGCACTGCAAAATGGAAGACAAATGTGGTTGCTGTTTTTAATTCTCTTCAGGGACTAACCCAAGACACTTAAGTTGAAGCCAGCTTCTCCAATCTGGCCAAAGTAAGAGAGAGAGAGAAACAGCAGAAACTTGTGAAAGGTGATTCATATCTCCTGAATTTTGTACCTACATGGGTATCAACTGGATCACAGTTGTATATTTTCAACTTGATTTTAAGGAAGACTCAGAAAGTATTGTTTATCCATGCAAAGCACATAAAAGCAGACATTTGCAGCCATCACCCTGTTAAAACCTGTCAAGGTATTATAATCTGTTACAATGTGACAGAATTGAGGTTTCCTTTACATGATTGTATACGATTTTTCCCTATCCTTTTCATTTTTCCTCACTGGATACACAGCATAGCTTTCCTATGTTAAAAAGTCAGCATTATGTTGTGAAGAAAGCTGTTGATTGCAAGATTCTTGCTTGTTGCTGAATTTAGAAAGAACATACTGAGTGACTAATGTGATTGCAAGCAGAGAGAAAAGGTCTCATTAGTCAAAGCAATCGAATGATTCTATGGAAAATTCCTATGTCAAGTCAGTTAATCTGTCTCTTCACAGATGGCCACTATTATGTGTTTCTTATTTTCTGAATGCTCAGCTTGATGACCTGATATCTAATTGATGAACATGCTACTCAGTCACAGTAACAAATGGCACTGAGTGGAAGCTACAGTCTGGACATAAGAAGTGTCATCCAGTGCTAATTATTCTGCAAATAACAGGTGCTAGAAATGTTAAATTAATGACATGATCTTGAAGAACCTTCTCATGCTTATCTTACCTGTTCTTGTCTTCTAGTGGCACTCCTTTCCTGACATAAAAGTTAGGGCAATGTATTAAAAAAATGTATTTTTTCCCCCCCTGAATCTAGTAGAGATGGATGCTAAAGGAAAATCCAGGAGAAAAATTTGATTAAGGTATCATAAAATAAGGGACGGAAATGTATGTTGAATGTAGAGGCTGGAAAATAAAGACCTTGTATCTTATGATTATACTATTACCACTTTTTCACAGTGCAGAAAGCACACTTTTATAATCATTATCTAGCTTTGATTTTCTTATATAAGTGACTTTGAACAGTTTAATCTAAGCACAGAGGGTTGATTTCAATATGTAACTTTGTAGTTCTAAATTTTCTGAAGTTTACTTCACATGAAACGATTTGCAGATACTTCACACGAAACACTGCTTAGATTCCTACGCAATTAGTGTGAGTAGCCAGTATCTCTTACTGCTTTCTGTCTAATGAGTGTTTCTTGAAAACCAAGACTCATTCTTAAGAACCTAAACACAAATTTTGCATCCTCACATTGAGGTCCTGTTTTAGTAGATCTCGACCATTGTACACAAGTACGAAAAACATAAAATGCAGGTATAGACAAAAGCATACTAAAACCAATTTAAGTTTAAGAAATGTATTTGAACCATGAAGTTGACACGAAACATTCCCACACAGGCTTTCAAAATGCCACATATATTTTTGCATCTCAATTTCATAATAATTTTCTGCCTATATCTCAACACCTATAACATCTTGAGCTCAGATTCTCAAGTGCTTTCATCAGAAGAGATATGCCTGTCCCTGAATTGGACAGATAGAATAAGGTAAAAGGTTCTCTAATTTTCCTTATCCTCATCTTCTCACAAACCAATTCAGTGAAGCAGTTGATATATTTCCCCTCTTTACAGGCTTGTCCTCCTCTTCAGTAGACAGACGTGATGATACAAAAAAAACCCACCAAAAAAATAGTTAAATGTAATTCTTCTTCTGCATCCCCATCTCTCCATTTATATATTCTTACTACCACATGCACTGTGTGTATAAAATATGACTATTTATAAATATACTTTTGAGGAAACACACATTTGCATGTTTGTGATTAAAATATTCAAAACATTTATCTGGGTTAACTAGTTGGTTTTTCTTACTCATTCCAGTGCTGAATGAGGTAGGTCCACTAAACTTGGTGACCTAGATTTCTCTCTCTCTACCTAGGTTTTGGAGTTACTCAAAAAATTTAAGGGAAATAGAGCTAAAGGATAAAAAATTTACTGAATGGCCACATCCGAAGAGTCTCAGTCAATGGTTCAGAGTCCAAATAATGTAACAGTGTCTAAGTAGTAAGTGATACCCCTCATGGAGTTGTACTGGGACTGATACTGTTCAGTATCTTTATTAATGAGATAGACAGTGGGAATGACCGCACCCTCAGCAAGTTTGCAGAAGAGACCAAGCTGACTACTACAGTTGACATGCTTGAAGGATGAGATTCTTTCTAGAGGAAATAAACAAGAAGAAATGGTTTTAACATGAAAGAAAGTAGGTATATAATGGACATAAGGAAAAATGTTTTACAATGAGGGTGGTGAGACAGTAGAATGTGTTGCCCTGTATGGTTGTAGATACTCCCTCCCGGGAAGTGGTGAAGGCCAGATTGCATAAGGATTTGAAAAACCTGATCTAGTGAATGATGTCCCTGCCCATGTCAGAGGGGTTGAACTAGATGACTGTTATAGAAGGGTAATTAATTAATGAGAGGTATGATTTTCAAA
>VWZE01011911.1:10535-21253 GCA_013396675.1 Eubucco bourcierii
CACACTGCAGGCTCATGTTGAGCTTTTCATCGACCCAGACCCCCAGGCCCTTTTCCTCAGGGCTGCTCTCCAGCCATTCACCACCCAGCCTGGAGTTGTGCTTGGTATTGTGCCTACCCAGGTGCAGGACCTTACACTTGGCCTTGTTGAATTTCATGAGGTTGGCCTGGGCCCACCTCTGCAGCCTGTCCAGGTCCCTCTGGATGGCATCCCTGCCCTCTAGCAAGTTGACTGTGCCTCTAGCACAGTCCCCTGCCCTCTAGCAAGTCGACTTGTGTTTGTCTGCATTTCAGCCCTCTGGAGCCATGTGCTTGCTTAAAAAAAGATGCCAGCACAAGAAGCTGGGAAGCAGAACAGCCTCAAACCACTCTGTGTGTACATTTAGGGGGTGCTTGTGAAACAGGTGATGATTGGTAGAAGTGTTTGGATTTTCTCTGTTTGCCAGAGCTTCAGTCTAGGCATGACCTGCTTACCTTACATTTAGTTTAGTGTGCAGCCCCATGGCTACTTGTTTCCTTCCACACACTCCCAAGTGTTTTATTTTGAAGTAGTCGCTCCTCTGAATGGCCTGCACGCCAATTTTTGTCCTCTGCTCTTTTATCAGTACAGCGATATGAAATATTTAGTAAGGAGTTAGCACTGTGGCCAGTATGAAAGATTAAACACAGCTGTCAGCTTCAGGTCCTGAGGAGAAAACCTGGGACGCAGGAAGAGTCAGGAGAAGCAGCAGCAAATACTGAGTCAGATCAGAACATGGGAAGGGCTGCTTTGCGTGCAGCAGCTTCTCCCTCCTTCACCATGCCGAAGGCAAGAGAGGAGGAGCAGAGCTGTATTTGAATCTGAATCTGCTATGAACCCAAATCAGCCTTTCCCTGCAGAAGAGGGGGCAGGATAGCAAACTTTTGTGCCCAGGAGCCCTGTGAACAAGTTGTCACCCCATCAGCACTTCTGTGCCTTTATCCTGGCTCTTGCATCCCCTTGGCTTTTATTTGTGCCTGGGAAATCAGCAGGCTTTTACCCCACCTCCCCTGGGATCCTGCACAACTGATTTAAGCCTCTTTTTATTTTTTTTTCTCTTATGCAAGCTGCTGAAAGTCCCTCGTCTGAAGGGCACTGGCAAAAGCAGTGTGTGTGTACAGCCGCTTCTGGCATGGCTGGTGCAGGCCTCTTGGGAATGCTGGGCAGAAGGTGGCTTGGGCAGCTTCTCACACATAAAAAGATGGTGTTCTAGGCAAGAGAAGTGCTGAAGCAACCCCAGCAAAACACTGGTGGAAAAGGGCAGTGGTCAATGGTTTGCACCGCTGTGCAAATCCAAGAGACTTTTTATGGGGGACAGCTAAAAGAGTGTGAGGATCAACCACAGCAGAACTCATTTTCTGCCTCTTGCTGTGGAGGCCCTTGAGGTCTCCCCAGAATGTCCCATTCTCCTCACACTGATGGTAACAGAGCCCTCACAGAACCACAGAGTGGTAGAGGTCAGAAGTGACCTATGGAGATCATCCAGTCCAAGCCTCCCTGCTAGAGCAGGATCACCCAGGGCAGGTCACACAAGAACACATCCAGGCAGGTTTTGAATGCCTCCAGAGGAGACTCCACAATCTCTCTGGGCAGCCTGCTTCAGGGCTCCAGCACCCTCACAGTGAAAGAGTTTTTCCTTCTGTTCCTGTGGAACCTCCTCTGCTCCAGCTTGCACACAGCTTGCCCCTTATCCTGTCATTGTACATCACTGAGCAGAGCCTGGCTCTGTCCTCCTGGCACTGCCCTTCACATCTTCATAAACATGAATGAGGTCACCCCTCAGGCTCCCCTTCTCCAAGCTACCGAGCCCCAGCTCCCTCAGCCTTTCCTCAGCAGGAAGATGTTCCACTGCCTTCAGCATCTTTGTGGCTCTGTGCTGGACTCTTTTGAGCAGTTCCCTGAGATCCTTCTTGACCTGAGGGCTCCACAACTGGACACAATATTCTAGATGCTGCCTCACCAGGGCAGTACAGAGGGCCAGGAGAACCTCTCTCTACCTACTCATCACACATCCTAATCCAGCCTATTCCTGGATTAAACCTCAGAAGAGAAAACTGGAAGTTTTTTTGGAGTCAATTTGACTTCTTTTTGGTTTGATTCCTCAGTATCTGCATGCCCATCAGAAGGATGTGCTGCTTGGCCTTGGTGGGCACAGGGCTTTTCAGCCAAGCAACTCCACTGCTGTGGAGCAGCTTGCACTTACGCAGCACTGTTCTTCTAGCCAACGAGCCCACTTTGCTCTGCCATGTCTCCTGAAATGAAGTTGTTTTCCTTCATCTGCCTTTCTTCAGCACACACAGCTGCAGCATTCAGGGTTTGTATGGGCTATGTAAGCTGCTGTCACACCACGAAGTCCCACTCTAGACCCAGACTCTGAGCACCCACTAATCCTCTTACCAAAGTTAATATCCCCTGCGCTTCCACGATAAGCAACAGTGAATAGAAATTCTCAGCCTGGCCTATATCTTAAAGTTCAAGAGAGAAATTAACATACATGGCTAATGAGGGAGATTTAAATACTCACAGCATTGTCTTGAAACAGGAAAGTCTCCTGCTATTTTCTTCCCATAATGGTATCTCCATTTACCTCTGCCTTTCAAACTTCCCATGGAGTCAGACATCCTTTGATGCCAATTCACAAACACTCAGTGAATTTCCCACCACCCCTAATCCCTCTCATTCTTTATAAAATGCCTTAATGCCTCCAACCAGGCCCATTAGCACTGCAAACATGGGCTGCCTAGCCCCTGCCTCTATTGAGGGAAGCAAAGCAAGTGCCTGTTTCTAAGAGAGTCTTGCCCACCATCTAATCCCTTCTCCTCTGGGTTGATTTCCTGTTGGTTTTGTTTCACCTCTTAACTCAGTGCATTCACAGCACATTGGGTCTGACACCTGTGGTGCCACCCCCCTCACACAGCTTGGGCCTGCTGAGCATGGCCCCATCACTAACTGCTATCCCTCACACGGGTGGTAGAAGCAGCAGCTCTCTGCTATGGAAGGGACCTTAAAGACCATCCAGTTCCAACCCTGCTGCCATATGCATGGACACCTTCCACTAGACCAGGTTACTCCATGCCTCGTCCAGCCTGGACTCCAACACCTCCAAGGAGGGGGCATCCACAACCTCCCTGGGAAACCTGTTCCAGTGTCTCACCACCTCCACCGTCAAGAAATTCTTCCTAATCTCCAGTCTCAATCTCTCCTCTTCCAGCTCAAAGCCATTGCCCTCATCCTGTCATCCCCAGCCCTTGTCAAAAGTCCCACCCCAGATCTCCTGCAGCCCCTTTCAGATACTGGAAGGCTGCTCTAAGATCTTCCTGGAGCCTTCTCTTCTCCAGACTGAACAGCCCCAACTCTCCCAGCCTGTCCCCATAGCAGAGCTTCTTCAGTCCTCTGACCATTTTCATGCCCCACTCTGGGCCTGTTCCATGTCTTTGAGTTTGGGTCCTCAGAACTGGATGCAGTGCTGCAGCTGGGGTCTCGCAGGAGCAGAGCAGAGGGGAGAATGAGCTCAGCGACCCCAAGAACCGACAAGTGCTGCGCAGTGCAGTTGCTCACCGCCCACTGCCCAACGCCCAGACAGCAATCCACCCGCTCCAGTGAACTCTGCTCACGATGGTAGCATGGAATATCCCTTTGACAACACAGACAACCTCCTGCTAGTGATGCCTTTCAGAGGTCAGTGTGGCTCAGCAATGGTCAGATTCACAGACTGCCTTGTGTTGGAAGGGACCCTTAAAGGTCTTCTTGTCCAAGCCCCTGCAGGCAGTAGGGACACCTCCAACTAGACCGAGCTGCCACATCGAGTCTGATCTTGCATGTCTCTGGGGATGGGGTCTCAACCACATCCCTGGGCAACCTGTTGCAGTGTCTCACCATCCTCATTGTGCAAGACTTCTGATATCCAACCTTAATCTGCTCGGATCTAATTTCAAACTGTTGTCCCTTGTCCTGTCACCGCAGGCCTTTCTAAACAGTCCCTCCCCAGCTTTCCTACAGGTCACCTTCAGATACTGAAATGCAGCTACAGAAGTGTAGCTGCAGGCTGGGATTCTGCAGTGCTGTGGAAAGGCTGCAATGAAGCTGTCACTGGAGGAGCCCACCCAGGCTAGGTGACCGCATTGTCCTCTCTGCTGAAGTATGACACAATTTCCAGTCAAAGCCGATCCTTTCCCAGGCCCTAGGATTTTGCCAGTGCTATGTCAGGCTGCAAACAGAGAACATTTTCACCTTTGTCAAACTGGATTTAATGTATCTGGGAAAACAGGCAATCTGATAATGTGTTGCTGCTATTGACTTCAAGGAAGGAACCGGAGGTGTGCTCTCCTCACAGACATCTCCTGGGGAACTCAATATTTGACTACAAAAGCCTTGAGTTCTTTCATCCAGGCACACTTGATTTCAGAGGTGATAGGCAGAGGACCAGTCCTGTTGTACAGCTTGACTGCAGAGTGTTTGATGTGGCTGCTCCCCATAGCCTCCCTTGGCGAACTGAGACTGGTCACTGAGGTGTCCCTGCTGACTGCAGGGGCATTGGACAGGATGACCTTTGAGGGTTCCTTTCAATCCAAGGCTATCTGTGACTCTGTAAAGTATCAGAAGCTATGGACAAAATGGCACAAATTCCAAACATCCCCTCCATGGTAAATCCCCTCTGGATTATCATAGAATCAAGGAATGGTTTGGGTTGGAAGGGACCTCAAAGATTATCCAGTTCCAACCCCCCCTTGTCATGAGCAGGGACACCTTCCACTAGACCAGGTTGCTCAAGGCTTCATCCAGCCTGGCCTCCAATACCTCCAAGGAGGGGGCACCCACAACCTCCCTGGGAAACCTGTTCCGGTGTCTCACCATCTCCACTCTCAAGAAATTCTTCCTAATCTCCAGTCTCAATCTCCTCTTTTCCAGCTCAAAGCCACTGCCCTCATCCAACAAGCCCTTGTCAAAAGAGCCTTCTCTTCTCCAGGCTGAACAGTCCCAAGTCTCTCACCTTGTCCCTACAAGGGAGATTCTCCAGCCCTCTGATCATCTTTGTGGCCTCCTTTGGACTTGCTTCAACATTTCCATATCCTTCCTGTTACTTCTGGCACCAGAACTGGATGCAGTGCTGCAGGTGAGATCTCAGCAGAGCAGATGAGAAGGGAGCATCACCTCCCTTGTCCTGCTGGTCACAATAGAAGGGGAGAATTTATTACCACAAGGGTGTATGTGTTCTTGTTAGGTCCTTGGACAGCAGCTCTTGGAATCTAGGAGCTTCATTGTGTTACAGCCACTTAGATACCAAGTACATAGCAACATCTCTTGCCTCCTCTGTAGCTCAGATTTCACCCTAAAGAATCAGAAAATAAATACTAGCCTGATGTGAAATTTCGTGACAAAAAGTATTAGTGTAAGAGTGAAGCGATCTGAGCCTGGGAGCATTCTCTGGGGAGTTTTTTTTGCTGCAATACAATGCTGCTGCTCCCAGCCATGGAGCAGTAACATGCAGCAAGGGCTCTGCCAGCACAGAAAGCCTTTGTAAGTCTTTCCCTTTGAGCTGTTATCTGAGGGATAAAAACTCTGAGCCACCATGAATAAGTAATATGCTGATAAGATTGTCCAGCAATACCTACTCTGCAGTAAAGCAACCTCAGGTGATCAGCTGGAAACCAGTGGCCTCTCAAGAGCTGTTGATGCCCCAAGCACAGTCACAACTGCAGGCACACAATGCTAAAAGCAACAACTACAAGCAACAAAGGTAAGTGGGAATGAAACGTGGCACAACACAAAAATGTTAGACAGGTCTGTGCCTCCCTCTGTTTGAGGCTGAAACCATCTGTGTGGTGCTGCTGCTCCACTGAAAGGCAGCAGTGCAGTAATGAGGTCAGTTCTAAGGGACGGAGCAGTGCTGGTGTTAACGGCAGCCAGTGCAAAGCTGTGACCTGTGATGTGTCCTTAAAACTGAATTTCTTTCCTAAGAACTGCTGGAGAGCTCCTCAGCATCTCCTGTCTTTTGTGGCACATGGGTATTTTTAGCAAAGCTAGAATCTCTGTCAGCTAAGGGGAGATGCAGGGAACAAAAAGGTGGTGTGGAGTACTTACCAGCTTGGTACTGGTGGTGGAGGTGCCCTGGCAGTGAAAGGGAGTTGCTGACTTTGCCATGGTCTGAGCTACTGACATTGTCACCACAGTCACCAGTCATAGAATCACCACGGTGTCACCAAGTAGCAGAGTGATAGAACTGTTTGGGTTGGAAAAACCCCCCAAGATCATCCAGTCCAGCCATCAGCCTAACACTACCATGGCCATTAAACCACATCCCCAAGTGCCATTTTCTCACATTTGTTGAACACCTCCAGGGATGGGGACTCCACCACCTTCCTGGGCAACCTTTGCTCCTTGGATTAAAAAAAAACTCACCTCACTCTCGAAAGCAAGAGAGCAATGGGCAGCAGAGAATCTTTTCCAAAACTCTGCTGGGAAAACCTGGACCAAGCCCTTAATTAATTCAATCCATGGAAGAACTGCCCAGAACCATGTCCAAAAAGTGCCCCATCTACACATTTCTTGAACACCTCCAGGGATAGTGACTCCACCACCTCCCTGGGGAGTCTGTTCCAATGCCTGACCACTCTTGCAGCAAAGACATTTTTCCTACTCTCTGATCTAATCTCCCTTCTCTGCGTTATTCTTACTTTTTGAGCTTTTTTACCCATCACATCATTTCAGACCAACTCAGCGCCGACTCCTGGGAACCAGCAGTCACCTGCCGTGTGTTTGTGTCTAGAATAATGAGAGGCTGTAGCTGCTTGGACCTTAAGGCTCATTTGCAAAGCTGTTAATAAGCCCCAGGTTCATCAGGCTGCCTTGAACATCAGCTTTGTCACTATCATTCCTGGACTAGCAGTTGGGGGATCTCACTGGTTGAGTCCTCCAAATTACTTGCTAATGCAATGCAGCAGTTGAGCACATTTCCAATTAAATGCACCTACTTTATAAAACAATGTTTAAGTTGCTGGCCTAAATTACTCCTTAATTAGGTCATTTTTTTTCCTAATTGATTAAAAATAGGATTTCAAATTAAAACAGTGAGATTGAGTGACATCACACAAATGATATTATTCAAATCTGAATGAAGGAAAAAAAAAAAAAAAAAGGTCCTCAAAAAGGCAAGAACTGTTCTAGTGAATTGCAGATCAGCTGTAGATGTGACATCTGGGATTGTTCTCCAGGAAATCTATTATTTTCCACCTTTGAAATTAGGGCAAGGATGCAATCAAATAAAAAAGTTTAAAGCCCAGAAGTAAAAAAAGCCATTAGAAGGCAGCTGATCAAACACCAAGTTATTATTGCACAGCGTTTGTAGCACAGGAGCACCCAGAGACTCAGACCGAGGCCACCAAGACAAATGAGCCCTGCCCTGGAGAACCTGGAGCTGAAGGCAACAAGCCAGGTGATGGGACAGAAATGAGAGACAGGCTCTGTACAAAGACAAATGAACCTTGCCTTGGAGACCCTGCAGCTGATGTCAGCAAGCCAGGAGATGGAAAAAAATAGAGACCAAGAGTTTAACTTCCAAAACCTGTGAGAAGAGTTAGAGGTGGCTCAAAAAGCAGGGCCAAGAGGCACACTGGGCTCTTCTGTTTCTGAAGGAACACAGCTTCATTGTCATGGTTTGAGGGGTTCCAGGTTATCCCAGATTTCCTAAAAATACTACGGATGGGAGGGATGAACTGGTCACCGATATCACGATCGGATATCGTTATTTTGTTATTCCAGTGCCACAATCCTGCAAACGCTTTAAAAGTAAGCAGCAAGATCAAGTTGTTCTTTTTTCTCCCTTTCCCTTTCAACTCTCTGGAGGGATCCTGGGCAACTGATGTCATCTACCTGGACCTGAGTAAGGCATTTGACTCTGTCCCACATGACATCCTGGTCACCAAACTGGAAAAACATGGACTTGATGGGTGGAGCACTCGCTGGATAAGGAATTGGCTGGATGGTCGAACCCAGAGAGTGGTGATCAACGGCACAATGTCCACCTGGAGACCAGTGACAAGTGGTGTCCCTCAGGGGTCAGTGCTGGGACCAGTGCTGTTTAACATCTTTGTCAGTGACATGGACAGAGGAATGGGTGCACCCTCAGCAAGTTTGCAGATGACACCAAGCTGTGTGGCACAGTCGACTTGCTAGAGGGCAGGGATGCCATCCAGAGGGACCTGGACAGGCTGGAGAGGTGGGCCCAGGCCAACCTCATGAAATTCAATAAGGCCAAGTGTAAGGTCCTGCACCTGGGTAGGCACAATCCCAAGCACAAATACAGGCTGGGTGGTGAATGGCTGGAGAGCAGCCCTGAGGAAAAGGACCTTGGAGTCTGGGTTGATGAAAAGCTCAACATGAGCCTGCAGTGTGCACATGCAGCCCAGACAGCCAACCGAGTCCTAGGCTGCATCAAGAGAAGCGTGGCCAGCAGAGCAAGGGAGGTGATTCTGCCCCTTTACTCTGCTCTCGTCAGACCCCACCTGGAGTACTGTGTGCAGTTCTGGAACCCTCAGCACAGGAAGGACATGGAAGTGTTGGAGCGGGTCCAGAGGAGGGCCACAAAGATGATCAGAGGGCTGGAGCAGCTCTGCTATGAGGACAGGCTGAGAGAGTTGGGGCTCTTCAGCCTGGAGAAGAGAAGGCTTCCAGGAAACCTTATAGTAGCCTTCCAGTATCTGAAGGGGGCCTACAGGAAGGCTGGGGAAGGATTATTTACAAGGTCTTGCAATGACAGGACAAGGGGCAATGGGTTTAAACTGGCAGAGGGGAGATTTAGACTGGATGTTAGGAGGAAGTTCTTTACAGTGAGGGTGCTGAGACACTGGAACAGGTTGCCCAGGGAGTGAGAGGTTGCTCCCTCCCTGGAGGTGTTCAAGGTCAGGTTGGAGGAGGCCTTGAGTGAGCTGTACTAGTGGGAGGTGTCCCTGCCTATGGCAGGGGGTTGGAACTAGATGATCCTTGAGGTCACTTCCAACCTTACCATTCTATGATTTTACTGCCCTTTTTCCTTAGAAAAAGAGTAAAGTAAGATAATCTCAGTCTGTCATGCTCTTAAACAAAAAACCTAGCTATAGTGGCTACCAAAGAGAGCTCCAGCAGTGCTGTTTAGTGATAGAAACATTCTGACATACTCATTCTGAACTACGTGACACTCTAAAACACTTGTGCTAAACTCTGAAACGCTCTAAATAATCATCCTAAACTATGCCCTGTGCTTTAAAAATCCACTACAGTCTAATCCACAGTAATTTTAGTTCCTCACAGTATCATGAACCACCATAAGGACAAACAAAGCTCAAATTTCTGATGAGGCTATTGAGAGACAGTTTACAGGTTGGTTGATTGGTTTCCTTGGTGAAATAAACCCAGCCCAGGCCAACTGCCTGGAGCAGGTAGAACCTAACACAACTGTACTGACTCCTTAACACCAAGTGATTTAGGTGTGTCAGCATCAGAGGTTTGACTTTAGTGAAGCTCTTTTAGACATTCAATCCCCTGGCTTCACTACTGCCCCCTGATTGAAATGAGAGGAGAAACAAATCCCCCACCAAAGTTCAGCTCTCTGGGTTCAGACAGTGCTTTACTGCATTATCTCCTTAGCGGAGCAGAAATTGATGCTGGTTGATGAGAAGCTCACCATGAGCCAACAGTGGTCACTGGCAGCCCAGGAGGCAGCTGTGCACTGGACTGCATCCAAAGCAGTGAGAGCAGCAGGACAGGGAGGAGATTCTGCCCCTCTGATCTGCTGAGACTTCCTTTGACTGTTCTCATAACTCACCTTCAAACCCTGCCCAGTTATTCTTAGATCCTTGCTGAGGCCAGGACCAGAACTGCAGCAGGCATCAGGGTGCAGGCACATACAGATATCAGCAGCATAGCAGTGTCTCTTGTTCTGCTCTTTTGCCTCTCCTCTAATTTATGGACTTTGCAGACCAACACTGATGTCTCCTTTCCTGAGGAAGTGTGATTGATTTAGAGCACACCACTGAACCTTTATGATCACTACGAGTTTTCTATATGCTTTACTTTGCGTTTATTGACCCCGACCTTCAGTTTTGATTGTGTCTGGTGGTTTCTGACAGATCTCTATGCCACTATTTAAGGTTAACTTTCTGCTTGAAAACCTTGAATAATTTAAGAACACAAGCAGACTCTGTTTCCTTGTTGTGCATGACCTCTCACCAATAAACTGAACCAGTTCACCCCAAATGAGCTCTGAGGAACTGTACAACTAACCTACCTCTATTCATTCCCACTTCTTTTCTCTGCTGCTACAAAACAGTGATCTGTGGAAGTACCTTTTGTTTAATGCAATAGATCAGAAAGAGGGAATACCATGGCCTTAAGACTCTTGAAGTTGTTGCATAATCCTCAAACAATAATCATAGAATAGAGTCATAGAGTTTTTTCTATTGGAAAGGCCCTTTCAGATCATCCAGTCCAACCATTCTCTAAGTCTGCCAAGGCTGGGGCTAAACCATGGCCCTCAGCACCACATCTCTGCCTCTTTGAAATGTGTCCAGGGACGGGGATTCAATGACCTCCCTGGGCAGCCTGTTCCAGTCTTGGAGAACCCTTTCAGTTAATCTCCATTCTAGACCTTCCCTGCTGCAATTAAGGCCACTTCTTCTATCATTGTTAATAGTGAGAAGAATCATAGAATCATAGAATCATAGAAT
>VWZE01011915.1:1517-12345 GCA_013396675.1 Eubucco bourcierii
GCTGTGACGTCATCATAAAAAGCCACTAAATTTGTCAGGCAAGATCTCCCTTAGTGAAGCCATGTTGGTTCCTGACCAATCACCTCTGCTTTCTTTTCCATTTGCTTTAGTAGAACTTTCAGCAGGATCTGCTCCATGATCTTGCCAGGCACAGAGGTGAGACTGAGTGGTCTGTAGTTTTCAGGGTCATCCTTTTTTCCCTTCTTGAAGATGGGTGTTATGTTTACCCTTCTCCAGTCAGCAGGAACTTCATCAGTCTGCCATGACCTTTCAAATATGATGGACAGTGGTTTAGCAACTTCATCTGTCAGTTTCCTCAGGACCCGTGGGTGGATCTTGTCAGTCCCCACGGGCTTGTGCACATTCAGATTTCTTAGGAGATCACAAACATGATCTTCAATTATAAGAGGCAGATCTGCCTTCTCCCAGTCGATACTTTTACCCTCTGGGACTTGGGCATTGTGGTTGCATCCCTTGCTGTTGAGCACTGAGGCAAAGAAGTTGTTGAGTACCTCAGCCTTATCCGTATCTTTTGTCACCCGCTCTCCATTTTTCTTCTGTAAGGGTTCCACATTCTACTTAGTCATTCTTTTCTCACTGATATATGTGAAGAAATTCTTCTTGTTCCCCTTAATGTCCCTAGCCAGATTAAATTCTTGCTGTGCCTTAACTTTCCTAACCTGATCTCTCTTTGTATTCATCCCATGTCCCCTATCCTTGCTTCCACTGTCTATAACCTTTCTTCTTGCATGTAAGTGTATCCAGGAGCTCTCTATTCATCCATGCAGGTCTCTTGGCATTCTTACCTGCCTTCCTCTTTTCTGGGATGCATTGTTCCTGAGCCTGGAGGAGGTGATATTTGAACAATGACCAGCTTTCCTGGGCCCCACTTCCTTCCAAGGTTATTTCCCATGGCACCCTGCCATGGAGATCCCTGAAGAGGCTGAAGTCCACTCTTCTGAAGTCCAGAGCTGTGCTTTTGCTATGCACCCTTCTTGATGCCCTGAGGATCCTAAACTCTACCATTTCATGGTCACTGCAGCCAAAGTAACCTTTCAGCTTCACTTCACTCACCAGTCCTTCTTTGTTGGTGAGGACTAGGTCCAGCAGAGCACCTTTCCTTGTGGGTTCCTCTACCACTGTAGTGGAAGAGGTAATTAATTACTGCAAGATGATATTTTTAAAATATTAATATAGTTTATGAATATTAAATATTCAGAACTCACGTAGTCCCGATCACCAATTTAATAATAATTACAGGTTGTAGGCATCATTATGGAAACTATGTACAGGTTATTATAAGATCTAGGAATAAGTATTAAATATAGTCACATTAATCAAACTCAATTAAACTGGAAGAGAGGTCTTTGTGGTCAGTTTACCACTTGCAGTCAATACACCACTTGCTCACTATATCGACTCAAGGAGCTCCTTTCTGCTTATGGCAGAAGGCAATTAATAATTACAAGAAGCTTTTGGTATTTACTCACAAAAATATCTGACAGTACCCAAAGCTCATGGTAGGGTTTCTGTTGGTAGCCATTAGAGGCTTTGGAGCTTCCCCAGGCTGGGGAAAGGAGGCAGACAATCTCTGAGCTTGTCCTGGCTCGCTGGATGACCTGTGTTATTTCCAGGGCTTCTGTTTGGACAGGAGGCTTCCAGGTGTAGGCAGATGTCTTGCGGTGTACAGTCTCAGCACGGATAGAGCAGATATAATAGCGAAGCACACATATAATACCAGACACACCTTGTAATGGCAGTGCACACGCTGTGCTCCCTGCTCATCTCCTTTTTATCCATACAGCCTGAGACTAATGGGCCTTTGGACACAGGACAGCCAATCAAATGGCAGTTAGCCAAAACTGACCATATTTGGTGAAGCCATAGGCTTGCTTTACCCTTTTGAGTGCAGAACACGGGCCTTGCACAAGGCAACCTTGTGCAGTGTTTACTGCAGGGTCTGGGCAGGCCACAGACCCCAGACTTAGTGGCTCCAGATCCTTTGTCCTCTTTCCCATGGTTGCTCTCCCCAAAACAGAAGGAGGGAGAGCAGAAAAACATGTCTGGGCAAGCCAGGAGATATATAAGCCTAATTTGGCCTGCTAAGGCCTACCAAGACATCCACTTGCAGGAGGACGTTGTCCTCAATGCATTGCAGGAACCTCTTAGACTGCTCTTGCTCTGTTGTGTGGTCCTTCCAACAAATGTCAGGATGGTTGAAGTCACCCATGAGGGTTAGGGCCTGTGAACGTGAAGCTTCTCCTGTTTATTCGTAGAGGCCTCATACACTTTGCCCTCTTGATCAGGAGGTCTGTAGCAGACTCCTACTATGAGATCACCTTCCTGTGACTTCCCTTTTACCTCTAAGGTTAAAGGTAGTAATTATTTGCCTGCTTGGTTTTACAGAACAACTTCCTCCCTTTACAAAAGCAACTCCCTCCACACACTCAGAACAAAATAGAACAGATACCAAGACCAAACAAACACAATGTTTAGTATATAAATATTAGATAATTAGATAATTTAAGGATTAGACATACTTTTTAGATTATTTCTTCATTATTAACCTACATTACTGCTACTGTACATTTTTAACATGATCACAGTGACTTTCCCATTAAATTCAAAGATCCTATCAATATATCAGAGACCAAAAACTGCCTTTTACAGAAAACAGCATTCTCTGCTTGAGTGGCCCTCAGTACCTTTTAAGTGTTTCACTAAATCACTCCAACAGGAAGAATATGGAAATGAGGTAAGACACATTAAACATTATCTTCACAGGGACTACAGTTGCTCTGAGAACACATCTAGCACCTACACAGTAACAGTAGTGTGTCTTAGAAATGTCAATCTGTAATAGGCAGTACTTTACATGTCATGTTGATTAGAGATTTGTTTTGTTTGGGTCATGGGGAAGACTAGTCAAAAAATGTGTACAGAAAATAGTGTTTAGCAACATGGGATCTTTATTTTCTCTGTCTCAGAACTCAATATCCTAGCTGGAGTTTCACACTGAATGAATGAATGATACAACACTTAGAGATATCAAAAAAGAATTGCTATGAATTACAAATGAATTTCAGTTTCAATTAAAAACTGAAACTACTATACTGTAATTTGCAATTACACAATTGTTGTGAGAGTAACTTCTATTTTCTTTGCAACATCAAAATGTCTGATTTATCTGTCCTTTTCACTTTGTAATTTAAATCTGGAAAGAACAGTTGATGTGTGGCAAAACCCAAAGTAGTTTTTGCAATACACATCCGTTTCTTTTTTAAAACAAACAGGTTGTTTTGGTTAGTTAGTTGATTGGTTGGGTTTTTGGGTTTTTTGTGGAGGAGTAGGTTGGTTTGTTTTGTCTGTTTATTTTGATTTTTTTTTCACTCATAGGATGACTGCAGTTTTGATACTCAGATTAAGTTCTAAATAATACTGATTTCTAACTACACAGTGTTTAGCAGTTTTAGGAAACTAAATAGGAGATTGTGAGCCAAGCAGTGTAAAAGTTATGAAATACTTTGTAACATACTTTTGCTTATCTGTATTTAACTGGCTTTATTGATACACTAGCTTGACATTCATAAATCACAGAGTTTCAGAGCTAAGGAAAAGAACAACTAGATAAAAGAAGACAAGAAATTAAGAGAGGAAGAATAAAATTTCCTATCCCTGTCCTACTCTTATGACTTTGCTCTGATTTACAAATGACATTGAAACACTTCCTTGAAGGTAGTTGTACCATTACTTTACTGGACTATTATGGCCACTATTGTCTTTCCTCTAATTGCTGGTAATGTTTTACCAATTTTGTATAAATTACTACTATTAAATTGCCAATCCTCTTTGAACTGCTAGTAACAGGCCATTGTTCTTCAAATAGCTGTTGTATACTTGAGTCATAACTGTGGTGAAGTTTGCTCTGTGGGAATTTCAACCAGAAACAGTTGAGAAATAAGACTTAAAATTGATCACAGTATGCAAGGCCTCTCCTTCTGCAAATAGCACTGTTTTTTCTTTTTCTTTTTCTTTTTTTTTTTTTTTTTTTTTTTTTTTTCCTCTACACATGATGATAAATTTGAGGAGCCCATCAGGCAGAATAGAAGACCAAGGTGAAGAGTTCCACTTTCCTCTAGCCTTGCCCATCTGTTCACAGCTCTGCCCTACCATGTAAAAGTTGTCCTGATGGCTGCTCTAATTTGTGATGGCTAACAGTATTCCCAAGTGGTGAGTGTTTCAGAAAGCACTTGCCAGAATATGTATAAATATTCTTCCATGCTGTTTTTCTAAGTGTGGGATTTGAACCCTGATTTAAACCGTGCTAAAAAGTCAGGACATATGTTGAATAATTTTACTTCATTGATTTGTGAACCAGGCCTCTGTATACACTGTATCATCAAGTTAGACTTCGCAGAAAAGAAATCTTAAAATCTTCCTTCATCTCCAGAAAACACAACAAACCAAATCAGAGAGTGCCTGGACCAAAAATCATAGTTTTACGTAGCATTTGGGTCCATATCACCAGGAAGACATGCAATGCCTTTGTTGAATTAACTGGGAGGGTATTGGATGCCTCATTTGATTTAGAAGGCAATGTATCTTAATAAAGAAATCTGTACAAATACATCTGTAAGAATTCAGCAATAACAACAAGGTACTTCTATTAAAACATGATAATTGTAGATTACGTTCTTATTAGAAGAGGGTATCACTGGAGATTTAACATAAGCTTTTTAATAAACAGGAACAGAATCTAAGAAATTATGATTAAATGTCAACTTAAAGAAAAATCAAATCAACAAAATATTCATGGTCAATCTTTCAATTTTTTTATTTTACTTGATTATTAAAACTGGCCCAGTGTTGGATTTATTGTGCAACTAGGAATGTTTGTGAATTTCTAAACCGAGATAACTTTTTTTTTTTTTTTAATTTTTGAGTTTTCATTTCTTTCACAGTCATTACTAAGAACATATCTCCTTTGTGATATCTGGTAAAACTTCATTAGGGTACAAAAATAACTAGACTCTTTTCCTTGGATTGTGAGAAACATATGTAACTGTCCAAGTCATAGTTTATGCTAAATAATATAGGTATACTACTTCATGCAAAACTGCTACATTTTTTACTTCCTAAAAAGATACATCAGGCCTTCAGGCCTTCATTAGACTAATGCCTGGCATCTAACAAAGATACCAGACATTTTATTTCCCATTAATCGGGTTTTGGTTGTCAGAACTGAGTTATGTTAATTACTTTTGCTGAATAATTTTATTGTCTTTCCAAGAACCCCCAGGTTTTATTTTCTAAACTAAACAGGAAGTTTCTGTGGACAAACTCTGAACTTTTCAAATCTAACCTAGACCTGGACGCTTTGCCTAATTGGTTGTAAAACTTAGACTGGTAGTACTAGTTAACACTGTTAATCTTTCTTTTTGATGACCAGGAACATTTTGGAATTCAGCATCCTTCAACACAGAGACATCCTACCTTCACTTCCCTACCTTCCATGGAGAGCTAAGTGCTGATGTCTCATTTTTCTTTAAAACTACTACTCCTTCAGGAGTGTTTTTAGAAAACCTGGGAATTCAAGACTTTATAAGGATAGAGTTACACTGTAAGTAACATGACTGATAATTGTTGTTATTATTATTACTATTGCTATTGTTATTTTTACAACTTTCAGTTTGACTTAAGTAGAACTAACTTAAAGGACAATATTTTAAAAATATTCTCTAGCATTGTTACTGTTATTACTGTCATTGTTAGCTTTATTACTCCCTCAAAAATCCCAGCACTAAAATGGTACAAATATATATTCACAGATAATTTCTGTCCCAGAGAATTCTTAATCTAAGAACACAGCAGTCAGTCTCTCTCTGCACACACTGCTTCTGCTTTATTGCTTGCTTCACCCCTGTCACCAAATTCTCTCCCCAGATATTTAGGCAACGCATTACATATGGCTGACGGGAGATTCACCCAATGACAATGCGTGACTCAGACATTCTGTGGCATAGTATCCTAACCCAGTCACACTTTCAAGTAATTACTTTTTTAGTGCTTTTAGATTTATTTATTTTTATATACTCAAACCTTTACACTTTTATACATGAGTAATTTTTGTTGCACAAAAGGAAATTAAAACCCTCATTAAATTCAGTGAGATGACTAATTGTTCTGGTTTGAGGCTAATTGAAATATTTTACTGAGAGAAATTAAATCCTTAGCTGTGAGAAGAAAGAAAAACAATAACAGTAACCTATATCACTCATTTTTCTGCTAAGAAGTAAAAATATAGATAAGACACTCACTTCTCACACACTTCTGAGTTAGTTCTCAGTAGAAGTTATTGTTCTTTTTCACTCTGATGGTCTGTTGCTGTTGGTTATTTCCCCTAGCCTCCTTGCCATCTTTTTGACGTCTCACCTCAGATCTCTCCAGATTTATCACATGACACATATGGGAATTGATCTGGTTATTTCTGAAGGGAGGGCAAAAGGAAGGGGGTGGGGTAAGTTTGGTTCAGGAGCCTTCTGGCAGTCTATATATATATGCATGTAAATTGTGCTAAGCTGTAAATATAGCTTCATTCCTTAACTTCCAGCTAGTTGAGTAACTCCCAAACCATCACACTAATGCAGAATAAAATCTTTATCTTAGTTAATGTTTTATTCTTATTTTGTTCATTATTAAAATGAACAATATGTAAAAGGATGAATTTTTTTTTTAAAAAATCTGATTAATTTAAATTTTAAATTATATTATATTCACCAGGTGCCTCAGAGTTCTTAAAATCTCTTTTTAAAAACTTAAGAACTCTTTAAGGCCTTTTTATAGAGACCATCCAGCACCTGAATGGAACCTACAAGATAGCTGTGAAGGAACTTTTTCACAAGGACTTCTGATAGGGTGAGAGGGAATGGATTGAAACATGAATAAATGTAGATGTAGAGCAGATATTACTAAGAAATTCTTTATAGTAAGAGCAGTGAGACACTGAAACAGATTGCCCAGAGAGCTCATGGATGTCCCCTCCTTGGAAGTGTTCAAGACAAGGTTGGATGAGGCTTTGAGCAACGTGATCTAATGGAATGTGCTCCTGTCAATGGTAAGGGGGTTAGAACTAGATTATTTTTAAGGTCACTTCCAACCCATTCTATGATTCTAGGAGTTTTACCTTGGGATTATTCAGTAGGCTTTTTGTTTGGTTTTGGGTTTGCATTTATTTTCTTTTTCCTCTGGTTTTGTTGGGTTTTTTGTTTGTATTGGTTTGAGATGTTTTGTTTGTTTTGCTTTGGGGTTTTTTTGTTTGTTTGTTTGTGTTTTGTCAGGTTTTTCTTTGTTAATTTTTTGGGGTGTTGGTTTTAGTTTTTGTTTGTTTTTTTACTTTCCACAAAAACCACTGTGTTATCACACATATTTCCCAGTGAAGGCCACAAATAAAATTACATATAAAAATATATTTCACATAATGTAATTATAGAATATTTTGTAATGCTTAATAAATTTGTGCACTTGATGTTCTATTAATTGTTCTACATAAATCAACAAAATTCTTTGATCTGTGAAATAATACATTAACGATAATCAAAATGTCATATACATTTTTAAGACAAAGCTGTGTTGGAAATTATTTAAAACTTATTATGTTATTAATGTTTGCCATTCCATATTTCTGAACACAGTGATTTCTCTTAGGATTTTATTAACTGCTCTCGAGATTTATATCTAATTCTTTTATTTAGGACATAATGATCTTTAGACTTCCAGGTCTAATGCTGCCAAAGCAAAAGTGTTAGATCAAGAATCTTTATAAGAAATGTGAAGTATTATCCTGACTGTTTATTTTTATGAAGTTCCAGACACTGCAGCACATTGGTGTATAATATTTCAGAAAGATATTGCAAAAATGGAGGCATGTATTCTAACTGTATTTTAAAACACAGAGGAAATTAACCATCTTGAAAAAGATACTTTATCTCTTTGGGTTATTTTGTAGAAATATATAAAAATAACAATTTAAAAAAAAAAAAAAAAGGTCTCTGTGTTTCTAAGTTCATATACTCTTCTTCTAGAATTAGTTGAAAGCAACAAGCCCAATCAGCTCTAGATAGTACGTTCTGTTATTTACATAACTACAGGTGTTGTTTAGCTGAAAGTCTTCGTACCTGTTTTTTATAGAGTCTCGCTGAAGAATTATTTCCTATTTAAATCAGTTAGGTAAGCAGATACTTGAAGTGGTTTGGGAAAACTATGGTGTATTAATTTAGAGAGCCATCTGCAGCTGCTTTGGAAATTGCTCTGAAGAATCCAATATGCATCTGGTCTTGGCCTTCTTCTGCCCATTATTCACAACTTGTCCCTAATGGGTGGAGTTTAGTTGTTTCCCTTAAGGAAAGTTCTCAGTTACTGCATTGATCTATAGCATATTACCTGATAATCACTTCCAACTTCTACAATCTGAAAGGTCCTCGATGATTGTGCATTCCATGCTGACTATGTTCCTGTATTTTAGCTACAGCTAGTGACTGACCACTCTCCATGATTAACATCAACTGCACTTTTATCTTTGCTATCTTGTGTTTGAATACATTAGGGCCACAAGAGCCCTGTGATGTTTGAAAAAATTTTAAGTAACACCAAGATAGGTAGGGACCACAAAGTATTTTGGTACCACAAGAGAACTCCTGGGTATTCCTTTCTACGCTTCCCAGAAAATGACAGTGCTTTCTGCTTTGATCTGTCTTAGGTAGGGTATAAATTTTACAACTCAGTCAGATTCTCTCTATCTGCTGTAGGATACCTTTCACAGGTTTTCACCACTGTGCTTATAAATGCCAGATATCTTTCAAATTTGGAATGCTGATAGTATTGGCAGAATGATTTAAAATATTATGAAATGTTAACTGACCAGTTTTCACTTTTTCTGATGTCAATCTTTAGACACATCAACAAATTTCCTTATGATCACCCTTGCTATTTAGGCTTTCATCTTTGAAACTTGTGGGTCTGCTTCCCTTTTTTTTAAAGATAATGTAACTTTTTTAGAGATATTATATTAATTAATTATTTCACTTTTTTTCCCCAAATCTTTCTTATTTCATTCTTGCCTTTAAAATCTAAACAGTAATAATATTTTCAAATCATTATTCAGATCACACAATCCTGTTATGCTTTTTAGCAGGCACATTTAATGAGTTCAAAGCAGAATTTGTGTTTTCAGCCACCACTCAAACAGGATCTGAAGGATCATAAGTCCACCTTATAGAAGATAACATTTAGCACAGATTCTTTACCCAACAGCATGGGGGTTCTGTTGCTTTTGTTCTCCTATGGTGTGTTTGTTTTGTATTTTATCCCTAAGTAAAAGGAGACTGATCTTTTAACAAATGAAACAAATATATCTTAAAACCCATTTTACTGAGAAACTGGGTTTAGACATCAGTGATTTCTTGTTATTCTATAAAACACTACTGATATTTAAGCAGAAGAGATAATTTATTGCAAAAAGTCATCCTGTTTTAAAAAAAAGCCTTTAAAAATATACCTTTATTTTACCTGCAAAATTAAATATTTTTATATTTGCCGTTTTACTTTTCTCTCTATGGTTCAGGTTTTTCATTCTTAAACAAAAAACAGATTCAAGGTTTTAAGGATTTCATGCATGTGGCATTGTTCAGTCTAAAGGGTGGGCAAAGTGAATCTGTATGTTATTAGACCTCTATATTTAAAAAGTGAAAATAAAATAAAAATATTTCATTGAAATTGTTTTTATTAATTCATTGAATTAATCTTTCCATATGTGTTCAAAGCATATTTATTTTCCTTTACTACTTCTAATTGCTGTACTTTTACCTCAGAGTCCAGTGACAAAAACGGAAAATCTTTCTTGGCTTCATGCAATCTTCTCAAATGTCTCTTTCTTTAATCATAGACTATTTGTAATTTGCAGATCTTCAGTTTCTGGCATATTCTTCATCTTATTATTTTACCTGAAGTGATTGAGTTACGATTTTCTGTGTTAACTGTAAACCCATATAATAAATGTCTCAATTTAACTCACTATACATAGCCTTACAAACTATACCAAAACTTGTCCTGTGGTGTTGGTAAAGATTCTGTGAATACTGAACTAGTATGCTTTCTATTGGTCTACAGTTTGATTTCCATGGTGTTGACAAATCACTGATTTCGCTGCCTATAAGGAATTAATTTTGGGGATAGGGCTTCCAAAGTAAACTTTTCCCATAAAACAATCAGTCTTATCCCTTGAAATAGAAGATTAGACTTTGAAGTACTTTGTTTGGTCTCTTAAGGATTTTATTACCCAATTAACTTTTAAATATTGTAAATGTCCTGTATTACTCTTTAATTTCTAGCTCCGTCTGAAGTGGTTTTTTCATTTGATGTTGGAAATGGACCTAGTGAAGTTAGAGTGCAATCACCCACTTCTTTAAATGATGACCAATGGCATTATGTGAAGGCTGAACGAAATATCAAAGAGGCATCCTTACAAGTCGATCAGCTTCCTCAAACGTCTCATGATGCTCCACTTGATGGACACATACGCTTGCAACTCAACAGCCAGCTTTTTGTAGGTAGGCATTCATTTAACAGACTCTCTCATCGTTATCTTTATGAAAATATCAAAAGGAGAAGAAAATAAAAAGAAGGGGAAGAAAGCAACTAGGTCTTTTGAAAACATACCCAGAGCCATGTCTGAAGAGGTGAGATCCTTTGATCCATTGACATGTAGCTCTATCATGAGATTAGAAATGTTTTCTTCTTTGGAGGTTTGTGCAAAGAACAACTTAAAGATTTC